>CAUYLG010023847.1:0-14596 GCA_963573385.1 Cacajao melanocephalus
TTTTGGGGCCACGGGTTGGAGAGACGTGAGTCCTCCGTGGTCCCTGGCAATAAAGACCCTGCAATTTGGCCTACTTTTGTCTTGGTGTTGACTTTCTATGCTCGGTTCAGTACAACATAATAAGATTTAAAGTAAGGTGGGAGATCAGAGAGGTGCAGAAGTAAAGGAGGAGGTGGAGGCTTTATATTGTATCACCTGAGCCAGGGCAAATTACATTTCCTTGAATTACTGTTACTGTTTCCAGTTAAGAAGGTGGCAGGAGGTATTATTGGGAGATTAAGAGAGAGGAGGAAAGTCAGCAGTCATTTCGCAGCTCACCCACATTATTATTAAGCTAATTTACCTTTGCAACAGGAAGCTTCCTTATTTTTCCCTGGATCCTTCAGCTTCTCTGACCCTGGGCCAGGTGTGTACTTAGCTCTGGGAAAAATGGCCCAGCTTTTGTAGAATATTCAAATAAAGTTTGAAAGCAACAAAAACGAACAGGATTTTAGTTTATCCTATTGACACTCTGGCCTGTGGTTGGGATTCCAACATGTTCTTGATCACTCTATTTTTCATCCATCTTCTCTTCCCAACTGCTTGGCCTATAGATTTCCAGCTCCAGCATTTGATGCAAAGACAAAACCTCCCACAATAGATTAAGATCACATTCCTGTAATGAATCTCTATTTATGTATTAGTGGTTCTCTTTCCTTGTTTGAACCCAGATAGATACAGGAGGGATCATTTCCTGTATTTCAGGAAAGGCAGAAACTCCATTCCTTGCACATTCTATTCTCTCATAATGAGCTAAGGGAGGGGCATAAAACTATGTCATATACAGGAAAAAAATAGCTATTGCTGCTGAGGAAAAGGTAGGGTAAAAGACCCCCCTCAACCCAGAAAGACAATTTGAGCTCTCCTGTTGGGGAGAAGTAGAAAACTCTTTCAGAAAAGCTCCACCACAGATACAAAACAAGATTTGCCTGCCTTGGGGAAAAGCAGCAAGAATTCTAATAATTCCCTATTCCTAAGACCGAGACACATGGAACTCATTTAAGATTGTAGTTGGACAAGAACAAACAGAACTCTTCAGCCTTTCACCACTAACCTTCCAAGCTTTTATTACGTAGTAAATGGAATCTATTGCTCTTGGAGGGACAGAGTTTCAAGACAGAATCTTATGTGGCACAGATGTTCAAGGCTAGCTAAAAGCTGAAGGTGGACCACAAACAAAAAACAAACCTGTCAGCTCCCCAGCTCCTAGTACAAGAACATCTTTAGTGAAATTTGAAGCCTACTTTGCACTGAAGTTAATCATGGCAATCACAAACCCAAACTCAGCTCAAATTCTGACAAGATGGACTCAATACTCCTACAAACTGCATATAGAATAGTATTTGCAGGTGTTAATACTGTTTGCTTCAGTCTATATTCTTCTATACATTATATAAGGTACTTGATTTCAAAAATTATAAAATTCAAATAAAGGAAGATAAAATAACCATTTTTTATAGACAAAGAAATAAAAATACTCAGGGTGTATGTTACAGTGGCTACATAGAAACAGAAGTTTTATACTTCCTATAGCTAATATTTTTAAAGGATTTAGTTAAAAGACAACATATATGGATAGATTGAAATTTTCTGTATAATAATAGAAACAATTAGACTATGTCAAATTATAAAATAAGAAATATTAAAAAGAATCACAGATGCCAAAATTCTTAGACAGGCTCATTAGTAGATTCAACAGAACTGAAGAAGAAATTAGTAAGCTTGAAGAAGTATTTTTTAAAAATTAACCAAGTTGAAATACAATAAGAAAAGCTTGTTAAAATTGGCCATAGTGTATGGATCTATAAAACAATCCTGAGAAGGCAGTCAGACAGTAGACACTACCAAACAGATGAACTCAAATCAAAATTATAATAGCAGACTGTTTGTCAGAAACTATGCAAGACAGAAGACAATAGAGTGACACCTTTAAACTGTTGAAAGGAAAAAGCAAACATACAAAACAAACAGGCAAAACCTGTTAATCTAGAATTCTATACCAGTGAAGATATCTTTGAAACATTAAAGTGGAAATTAAAATTTATTCAGACAAACAAGAGCTGAGAAAATGTATTATGCTACAAGAAAAAATGTTCAAGGTATTTCTTCAGACAGCATGAAACTGTGGTAAGCTACATATGTTTATTGGATACCATAGAACAATCACTAAAATTAAAAAAAGAAAGAAAAAAGAAAATGTGATTAACAAGCTAAGTGTGAACATAAAATGGAATCACTGAATAAATTTATATTAATCACAAATCATAAAAAAATGAAGAACAAAAGCCAGAAGGAACAAATATTAACAACTAGGGGTTAGTAGATTTTAATAAAAATTAAATCAATTATTATATTAAATGTAAATGATATTCAGTATTATCAAAAGATAATTTTTTTTAAATAAAAAAGAAACAATTGTATGCTAACTATAAGAAATGTGCTTTAAATATTTTAGATATAAAGACAGGTGAAAGGTAAAATAATGAGGAAAGATACACCTTGAAAAATATTAATATTGAACCAAGTAGACTTTGGAAGAAGTAATTCTGCTAAGGAGAAAAGTTATAGTACATAATAATAAATTAATTAATTTACTAAGAATTGTATAACAACCCTAAATGTCTGTGCATGTAACAATTGCACATCAAAGTGCATGAAGCAAATCTATGAGAACTGACAGAAAAAATCTACAAGACCTCAATTACTGTTGTATATTTCAACATTAATTTCTCAGTAGTTAATAAAAGAGGCAAAGAGAAAAATCACTGAGCTTATGGAAGATTGAACAATACTATCAAATACCTTTACCTAATCGACATTTATAGAATAGTTCACCCACAAACAGTAGAAAATATATTATTTCCAAGCACACATGGAATATTCATTTAGACGGGCTATCTCCTTGTTCACAAAATAAATCTTTGCATATAAGAAATTGGAATCAAAGTACTTTTGTGAGCAAAATGGAATTAAGATAGGAATTAATAAAAATATATATTGATAACTTTCAAATATTTAGAAATTAAACAACATTTTTCATAGGCTGTGAGTCATAGAGAAAATCAAAAGGAAAAAGAGAAAATATTTTAGATTCAATTATATTGAAAATGAAATATATAAAAAATTACAGCACATGCTCAAAACAGTGCCAAGAACAAAATAAACCATTAAATTCTATATTAGAAAGCAAGAAACATCTTAGTGCTCTAAACTTTCACCCTGAGAAAGTAGAAAAGAAGTGAAGCCTAAGTGCAAAGGAACCATAAGAAAAAAATACAGATAAATACAAGAATCAATGAAATAGAAAACAAAAAACAATAGAGCAAATCAATAAAACAAAAAGTAGGTTCTGATAGCAGTGACCTTTGTTCATTTGCAGCCAAACTGTAAAAAAGAGAGGTCAAAACAAACATTATTAGGAATGAAAATAGAATTACTACTGACGTTATAATTATGCTAAGGAAGAGTATAATTGGATTGTTTGTAACTCAAAAGATAAATGCTTGAAGGGATACCACATTCTTTATAATGTGTTTATTCATCATTGCATGCCTATATCAAAACATCTTGTGTACCCTATAAATGTATGTACTAACCATGTACCCACAAGAATTAAAAATTAAAAAAAATTTTAAATTTGTACTAAGTGAAAGTTGTAAAAAATTGCATTCCAGAAAATTTGACAATTTTGATAAAATACATAAATTACTTGGAAAGCAAAGGCCAAATTCTGCTCACACACAAAAAAATGCTTTTATCAGTTATAAAAATAATCTTTTATCTATTAAATAAATTAAATTTGCTGGTAAAAATTATTCCAAGAAAGAAACTTCAGGACTGGTGGATTCACTATGATGTATTTCACACGGTTATAAAAAAATTAAGACTAATCATATACAAACTCTTGCAGAAAATGAGACATTAAACATTTTAACTCATTTTATGAGACAAACAAAACAAAACTCATTTTATAAGACAAACAAAAAATAGAAAACCATAAGAAAATTGGCTTTTTTTCATAAAACATTCTTAAAATTCCTTGACAAAATGTTAGCAAATAGAATCCAACATATAAAATTGGTAATACATGGTAAACAAGGGCAGTTTAATTTGGGAATACAAACTTGCTCCCAAATTCAAAAATGAATCCATGTAATTCACCAAAGCAGAGGCTAAAGGAAAAAATATATATACATCTTCAGAGATTAAAAAAAAAAACACTATAGTCAAAGCACTAGAAAGAAACATATATTTCTAACCTCCATGAATAAGTCAACTTCAGGAAAAGTGAGTTGCAGAGATCTGAAAGTTCATTCCTACAAATATTTTATCAGGATGACTATTTCTATGGGCATAGGTACATCAAACTCAGTATGCTGTACAACTAAGAGGTACCATTCACATGATAGTATATATGATTGTATTTGTGAAGTTAAGTAAATCACAGGTGGCAGCCTGGGAGTAGCATGGGTGAAGTGAGTATTTGCTCAAAGAGATGAGGTTAATAAAACTTCATGGCTAGTTACAGAGAGATGATGACAAATATGTTCAATTATATAATATAAAGATATTTTCTGAAGTAAATATTATATCTTCTAATTGAAAACATACCTCATGTTACTTAAGAACAAGCAAAGACATACACTGATAACATTTCTTAATCTTAGAAATAGTGAGATATGCAGCCATGCAGATGAAAAAACTGAATGATGTACAAGAAAGAACAATCAGTTGGCTCCTGACATCTCCATAGTAAGACTTAATGCCAGAAGAAAATTTCTGCAGATTTCTGAAATACAAAAGCTGTATCATATATATTTATAATATATATGCATGTATATATGGATGAATGGATGCATGATACAGATACATAATTATGTAAAAGATATATAATTTTGTATTAATTTCAAGCGTAGATCCAGGAGAAAATTATTCTTGGTTTGCAGAGAAAATAATAATGGATTTTAGAAGCTTTCCTTTGGGGAAAAATAAGCAAATAAAACCAAAATTAATTTTAATGACATTCAGTTAAACAAAATATGCCATAATATAGATATTATTATAGCAGTAAATACTGAAACCTTTAAAATATAGATCTATAAGTGAACAATTATAAAAGGTATAGTATAAAAAATATAATTGTTTCAATATTTGTCAAGGTAGAATTAATAATAAAACTAACAACATTAGTATGTGTGAAGTGAAAGTATGTTAATATTATATCATTTTCCCTAGCAGGAATTTATTTTATGATATCTAAATTTGAAACATACAATTAAAAAATAACAAAAATCCTCTAATTGATTTTTCATATAGGTATGTATATACATATTTAAGTTTTAAGATATTTAATGAATACATATCACTTATAGTAGAAAAGTCTATATCTAAAATTTAATAAATCTTTTCCAGTTCAATTTAAATTAAATCTCATATGTTTAAGTACACTCATAGGAAGATATAAACATACTTTTCTGTCCATCTATTCATCCATATATACATGCATATGCAATTATATATATTTTTATATCTATGTCTACATATAATATACAGAATCACATCTGAAATTATGTTTACCAAATTTTGAAGATAAAAATGTTTTGTGATTCAAAGGTTTTGACCTTTTCATTTTACACAAACCAGAACCTTTAGTTTTTTTAAATATTTGAATTAAAAACAGGTTTAAAGAAAACAAGCAGAATTTCAAGTATAACCTATTCATTTATAATTTTAGACAAAATAGGTTTTTCCAGAGTGCAGGAAATTTTACTTTAATTCTGTATTATTTCATAGTATATGACATTCTATCATGTTTATACTTTTTAATATATTTCGAAACTTCAGAATGCTATAATTAAAGATTTTTACCCTATAGGATAAGAAACTAAGGGTCTTCTTGTCTTGAGACGCCAGCATTCTTTAATAGAACAGAAAAAGTCTAAACCAGGGTAGAAAAACTGCACTTCTCAGAGTGAGAATAAAGAAAGAATGCAGTACTTCCCCAGGTCTATAGTGACCTACCAGGACAAAATTATCAACCCTCTAGAAAACTAAATCAATCAAGATCTGACATATAGTCAATTGAGGAGAGATTAGAGAATAAAACCTCTCCAAAAAGAAAACTAAAATTTTAAAAACATTAGAACAAATTGCTATCTAATAAACTACACAAAATATCATTTTGTTTCTTTCCAAGTTATTTTTGAGCTCTTGGATGCTATCTTTCTGCCAGGCCATTTGGCTCTCTGCCTTCTTCACATGTTGTTCAACGTGCATCTCTGTTACCACAATGTACATACGTTTTTCATATTTTTAAAATTTGTTTTATTTTTTAAGTTTTCAAATTTTATCTTAGATATGGGTTATATGTGCTGATTTATTACATGAGTATACTGCATGATGCTAAGGTTTGAGGTATGGATCTCATCACCCAGGTAGTGAGCACAGTTCCCAATAGGCAGTTTTTTAACACAAGTTCCCCTCTCCCCATCTCCTACCCCAGTAAGCCACAGTGGCTATTATTCCCATGTTTATGTACATGTGTACTCAGTGTTTACCTCCCACTTATAAGTGACAACATGCATTATTTAGTTTTCTTTTTCTATGTTAATTCACTTAGGTTTATGACCTCCAAAGAAACATGTCTGCAAAAGATTTTGTTCTTTTTTATGGCTGCATAGTATTCCTTGTTGTCTATGTATCACATTTGCTTTCTCCACTCCACCACTGATGGCCACCTAAATTGATTCCATGTCTTTGCTACTGTGAATCGCACAGCGATGAACATACAAGTGCATGCATCTTTTCGGTGAATGGCTTCTGCACAGTACAAGAAACTATCAACAGAGTATACAGACAGCCTACAGAATGGAAGAAAATACTTGCCGACTGCATCTTACAAAGGTTTAATATACAGAATCTATTTGTATAAGGAACTTAAACAAATCAACAAGCAAAAACAAATAAGCCCCTTATAAAATGAGCAAAGAACATGAACAGACACTTCTCAACAGAAAACATACAAGCGGCCAACAAACATGAAAAAATAGTCATCACTAATCATAAGAGAAATGCAAATCAAAACAACAATGAGATACCATCTCACACCAGACAGAATGGCTGTTATTAAAAACTCAAACAGGCTAGGCATGGTGGCTCACGCCTGTAAACTCAACACTTTGGGAAGACGAGGCAGGCAGATCACTTGAGGTCAGAAGTATGTTCAAGACCAGCCTGGCCAACATAGTGAAACCTGGTCTCCACTAAAAATACCAAAATTAGCCAAGCATGGTGGTGCACACCTGTAATCCCAGATACTCAGGAGGCTGAGGCAGAGAATCTTTTGAACCCAGGAGGTGGAACTTGCAGTGAGTTAAGATTGCGCCACTGCATTCCAGTCTGGTCAACAGAGTGATTGAGACTCCATCTCAAAAAAAATTTTATTTTATTTTTTTAATTTTTAAGTAAAACAATAACAGATCCTGGTGAGGTTGTGAAGAAAAGAGAACACTTATACATTGTTGGTGGGAAAGTAAATTAGTCTAGCCACTATGGAAACTAGTTTGGAGATTTCTCAAAGAACTTAAAACAGAGCTAACATTTGTCCCAGTAATCCATTACTGGGTGTGTGCCCAAAGGAAATTAATCATTCTTCATATTTAGAATGGCCTTCCTGAAACCCTGTACCCCTTACATTCCTAACTCATATATGCCTGAGATTGATTACTGCCTATAATTTTGACATTCCCAGTCTACTGCAGAAGTTAGCATCATGCTTCATTGGTCATATTTTCACTGATGATAATTGTAGCCGTATTTCTAGACAAATAAATATTTTAAAATGTATGTAGAGAGCCAAAGGTGATTTTGAAGATTGAATGAGTAGATAGGGCATGGGAGTCATAAAAAAATAGTGAAGAAGTAAATGAGCCAAGCTAGTGTATGGAAAGCAAGGGAAGTCTGCTAATGAATAACTGCTACCATTTATTGAAACTTAGGTGTGGCCAACTTAACAGTGTTAAGCACTGTGATAAATGCTCTCTAATGCATGACTGCATTTAATTTAATTCTTTTTTTTTTTTTTTATTTGAGAAAGAGCCTTGCTCTGCCGCCAGGCTGGACTGCAGTGGCGCAATCTCGGCTCACTGCAACCTCCGCCTCCTGGGTTCCAGCGATTCTTCCGCCTCAGCCTCCCGAGTAGCTGGGACCACAGGCGTGTGCCACCACACCCGGCTAATTTTTTTGTATTTTTAGTAGAGACGAGGTTTCACCGTGTTGGCCAGGATGGTCTCGATCTCTTGACCTCGTGATCCGCCCGCCTCGGCCTCCCAAAGTGCTGGGATTACAGGCGAGAGCCACCACGCCCGGCCCCTAATTTAATTCTTAAAGGAAACTATATGAGGTAGATTTTACTCTTACTTCCATTTATTTCATATAAAAGACCTGGCTTAGAATGGTCAATGATAAAATCACACCGATAGGAAGTAAGACAATTAGGACTTAAACTCATTATTTTTCCTGCTGTAGTGGCTGAGCTTTAAAACTACAATGCTATCCTGTTTCTTAACAACATCAAGCCCTAAAGACACTGAGAAAAGCCATGGTCAACTTCAAGAGAGTTTTTCTTAAGTTAGCACCGAGGAAAGAAAAACCAGATTGCATGCAGATAAAATAATTCAGTATTGTAGAACTTAATATTCTGAGTAAAACAGTATGCTCTGAAATCACACCCTGGTTCAAAATCCACCTCCTCCACTAATTAATCACATGACTTTGGACAAATTAATGTCTTTAAGTTTCTTTAAATTTCTCCTCTGTAAAATTAAGTTAATTGGCAGCATAAAGCTGTAAGATGTATGATGACTATGAAATCAATTAAAACAGGAAAATCATGCTGGCACCTAGCAAACCCAATGACTTGAAAACTACTTATTTGGGAGTGAGGAAGTTACAATGCTGAAAAGAGGAGGTAAAAAAAAAAAAAGGCCATTCAGAGAAACAATATATTCTAGTGAATTTTTGTTTTTGGCTATTTTTTAAAGTATAGAAATCATCTAAAATATAACTGTAAACAAATAGAAAACGTATCAATAGAAAATAAAAAGTGAGTACAGATTCAAAAGGAAGAGTAACAGGAATTTGTGGGTGATGAAACAGAGTGCAATCTTTATTGAGGAGGCCTGGCAGTATGAGATCGATGGCCCAGGAAAAGAATTGTTCTTGGAAAGATGGAAGTTGAATTTGAAAAAATAAACAGCCTTTTTTTTTTCTGAAACAGGAAAAAATTTAGGATAGTTAATGGCTCACAGGGTTTTGAATATAATATAGACATATGGATAATTCAGGGCAAATAACAGAGCTAAGCTTGCAAATAACCTAGTTATTTTAGGAAAGTAGGCTGTGGGATAGTCAGCTGGCTGTGAAGAATTGCTTTGGAGCAGTCTTTGAATAAAAGCTTCTTCTGTTTGCAGTGAAAGTCAATTTGTGGTTATCAGGAATGTAATTCCAGGTAGCTTTGGGATCCTCATTATAAGCTTCCTTAAAACTGCTTTGATTGGATCGCACAGAAGTAACTGCTCTACAAAAAATAGCCCTTCTATAAAAATCTATTCTCCTGAGGAACCAGCCCCATCTGTTCCCCAGTTGTAGCCTTAAACTTACCATCCACTTTTGTGGAAGTCTTCTAAATTTTTTCTTTCTTCGTTTCTTTCTAATTTGATATTTCAAAATTATAAAGAAGTTGCAGGAATGAAACAAGAAATTCCTATACACCTGCCTAGATTCACCAATGATTTACATTTTGTCGTTTGTTTTCCTTCTCATTTTCTCTTTTATTTCACACAAGATATGTATATATAAGAATTTTAAAAACAATTTCTGAGTTAGAGGAAGTTGGAGATATAACGGCGCTTACATTTAGATGCAAAAGTATTTGCATCTATTTCCTAAGATTAAAGAAACACCGTTATAAAACTAAAAAAGAGTTATCAAAATTAGGAAACTTAACATGGATACATTATCTAAACATTCCATATGCAAATTTTATTGGTTATCACAATGTTGTTGTTTATAGCTTGACTTTTTTTCTGTAAGATGTATCGTGACTATTAAATCAATTAAAACAAGAAATCATGCTAGCACCTAGCAAACACAATGGCTAAAAAACTACTTATTTGGGAGTGAGGAGGTTATAGTGCTGAACAGAGGAGGTACAGGAAAAAGGTCATTCAAAGAAATAATATATTCAAGTGAGCTTTTGTTATTGGCCATTTTTTTAAGTATAGAAGTCATCTAAAATATAGCTGTAAACAATAGAAAAAGTATCAAGAGGAAATGAAAAGTAAAGATTCAAAAGGAAGAGTAACAGGAATTTCTTAACTGAGATACAATCTATGATCACCCTGAGGATTTCATCATCTTTAGTGCTTTTACATCTGGAGAAGTTCTTGAGCTCCGTTTTTGTTCCTTGATCTGAATTTTTTGAAGGATGTCTTTTATTTTCTTTTTGGAAGAATGTTCCTTACTTTGGAATTGCTGATCATAATTACATTATGAGGAAAACTCATATCAGGAACATGATGTCAGTACATCCCAATATTGGCCATGCTAGCCTTGGTCATTTTAGTTATAGTGATGTTACTACACTAACAAAAACATGGGAAGAATGTTTGATATAATAGAAATTTCTGATTCTCATTAAATTTCCTCTGACAAGTTTCTGTATCATTTGACATATTTTAAATTCCACTATTTTTTTTCTGTATTTCTTAGTTGCTATCCTATTATAAGGAAGACGTTTCCCTTCCCCTCTGTTAATTAATTAATTAATTAATTTTTATATCAGTATGGACTCAACTTTTTATTCAACAGTTTATAAGCTGTTACTCTAATTACTTATTTTATTGCCAAAATTATCCCAAATTTCTTCAGTAAAAGTCTTTTAAGATGGTTTCAGTGTCTTTTTGCCATGACCCTGGATTCTTTGTGCACTATTGCACTACCTTACTCTCTTGCATTAGATGATCCAGGCTCATCTAGAACTTATCCTTCCTCAGTCCTGGAATCAGGCACTTCTTCATAAAGCTTGGGTTCTATTTCATGTTAAATGGTATGTATAAAACAATATGTGATTCCTAAGTGTGCTCATAACTATGGGTTTGCTTCTGAGCCTTCTGATATGAGAGAACTAACATGTATACATATACACATACATATAAGCATATATCCAGAGTTATTTCTATGCCTTCACATATATTCATAATTTCATAAAGATATATAGTGATAGTTCTAATTTTGATTCAATAGGAGTGTGTACATTCTAGTCATCGCTGTTTCTATATTTCTTCCTCCTCAACAGTGAGAAAATTGGCTTTCATTATTCTCAATGCATTTGTTCATTTACCCACAGGGGTTAGGTTTAGCTTTTCTAACCCATATCACTGTGAAAAACAAATTTGTTAACAAAAATAAGTGTTTGTATACAACTCATTTTATGAGGTAAAGTTGACATACAGTGAAATGTACAAATCTTAAATTTAATTAAGTAAATTTTGGAGTTAGAATTTTGGAGTTTAGAGGTAAATTGCACCTCTGTAGCCTACATCCCTGCCAAAATACAGAATAATTTTATCATTCAGAAAGACCCCTTATATATTTTTTGATTTATTTCCTCATAAAAGTATTACTCTTCTGTTGGTCCATCATATTCTAGTTTTACCTTTATTAGAATATTATATATAGTGATCAAATAACATATGTTCTTCTATGACAAATTTTTTTCATTCAACATAATGATTGTGAGAGTCACTAATGTAATTGTACATATGAGTACATCATTCTTTTTTTTTAACTTTATTAAAATACTGAGTTTTATTTCACATGTATATTTTTCTCTCCCCATTGTTTCCATGTCTGACCACCACTACTACTATGTACTATCATAACATTCCATACATACCTAAAACCAAGCAAAGGGTGGAGGTCCATCTTTAAAAACTAAACAGGCATTTTAGACAACACATTCTTGGCAATGGAACCTGGACAACATTTATCAAACATGGTAGGGAAAGTTCTCATTTTGCATTATAAAAAGGATAGCCAGATACCCACTGTCAGGGAAGTGAAATAAGACAGAAAAATTCTAACAAATTGTTTAAACTATTTTCTTAAAGAGACTTCCTCCACTGCCAGAGATCTTGAATAGTCTCCTGGTTAGTCATCTGGAAGCAATTCTTTACATAACTGATGAACTTGGCTTCCACATTGGGAAGAGAACCATCTTTTTCTATACTTGCTTGCATTTTTGCTTTAATGTCTTCTACAGAACTAGGACCTTTTGGTGTTTTAGGATTTTTTTCCTGTTTTTTTGTACATTTTTCTTTTTATTCCTGAATAGTAGTTCATGGGATGAATATACCATTTTTTGTTTATTCTCTCTCGTTTTTATAGATGTTTATATTTGCTGGTTAATGTGAATTAAGCTGCCATGAATATTATATACATTCTTTTTTTTCTTTTTTAAGACAGGATATTAATCTGTAGCCCAGGCTGGAGTGCAGCAGCATAATCATGGCTCACTGCAGCCTTGGCCTCCTACAAGCAATCTTCCCACCTCAGCTTCCCAAGTAGAGTAGCTGGGACCACAGGCATGCATTACTACCCCGAGCTTTTTTTTTTTTTTTTTTTTTTTGAGAGAGAGACAGAGTCTGTCTGTATTGCCCAGGCTGGTCTTGAACCTAGACTCAAGTGATCCTCTCACCTCAGCCTCCCAAATTGCTGGGATTACAGGTGTGAATCCCTACACCTAGCCTTATGTAAGTTTTTTGCAAAGAAATTTGTATTTTCCTTTGTAAATATCTATAAATATAATTATTGGGTCATAATCAGATAAATATTTAACTTTATAAGAAACTACCATTTCCCATAGGGTTTGTATTATTTTATGCTATCACCAGTAATCATGGAAATCCTAATTATAATCTTTCTAGTGTATGTATTTTTAATTTAAATTTCCCTGAAAACTAATAATATTAAGAACTTCTTTATATGTCAGTGGCCATTTTTTGTATCTTTCTTTGCGTAGTATTTGTTCAAGTCTTTTGTCTTTTTCTTATTTTTGTTCTAAATTGTAGGAATAGTTTAAATTGTAGATTCAAGTTTCTTATGAGATATGACTGAACAATATTCTCTCCAAGTCTTTTCCTTGTCTGTTATTCATATGTTTTGACGAGAAGTATTTCATTATAACAAAGTCAATTTTATTATTATTTTTTTTTAGTTATTGGTTTCTGTGTCTTATCTAAAAACAGTTGTTAACCTAAGGTAGCAAAAATATTCTCTTGTGTTTTCCTTTAGAGTCATTATTGTTTTGGCTTTTATATTTAAATCTATGGTCCATTTTAAATTAATTTTGTGTGTGGTATGTGATAGGGTCAAGGTTTTCTTTCCTTTTCTTTTTCATATATGGCTATCCAGATGTTCCAGCACTGTTTATTAAAAGTAATTTTCTTTCATAACTCAGTGGACCAAATGCCTTTGATAACAATCAAATATCCACGTATATGTTGGTGTATTTCAGAATCATGGTTTTGTTTAATTCATCAATTTTAGTCTCTTTATGCCAATATCACATTTTCTTTATTATTGCTTCTCTAATTATGAAGCAAAGTCATACATTATAAGTACTCCACTTTTATTAATTTGTTCCAGGTTTTTTTTAATCTACTCTAAATTTTTTGTACTTTCACACAAATATTTAAATCAATCTGTTCATTTTTGTTACAAAATCCTGCTATTATTATAATTGATATTATCTTGAATCTATAGATTGATTTGGGAAAATTAATATCTTAACAATATTGAATATTCTGATCCAAAAATATAGTATCTCTCCATTAATTTATTTCTTCATTTTATTTTGATGATTTACACAGTGTACAAATCTTGAACATCTCATTAATTTTAGATTGTTTTTGAAGCTATCAAGAATAAAATTAATTTTACTTTTTATTAATTTACTGCTAGAAATTAGATATAAAATTGATTTTTTTCTGTAATATGCTAAATTCATTTATTGACCCAAGTAGTTATATTATATATTCCTTAGTATTTATTGTATAATCAATCCTGTCATTTGTAAATAGCAAAATTTTTATTTCTTCTTAAATAAACTTTAAGCCTTTAATTTCTTTTTCTTGACCAATTACTCTAGGTAGAATGCCCCAGTTCAATGCTGAACAGAATCACTGAGTGCAAACATCCTAACTTTATTCCAGATATTAGTGGGGTGTGTTCAAAGTAGTTACTTCTTTTAGCTGTACTTGTTTACTTCCCTTTATCGAACCTCAAACTTCTTTCTTTCTTCCTAGTTTCTTAAAAAGTCTTTTACCCTTTCATTTTTTTTTAATCTTGAGTATTGCATTTTGTCAAATTCTTTTTTTTTTTTTTTTTTTTGGTCTCTCTTGAGTTGATCATGTGTTCTTCACTGCTATTCTGTTAATGTTTGATTTACTCTGAATGGTTTTCAGTATTAAACAAATTTTTCATTTTTTAGAATTTC
>CAUYLG010023848.1:0-82240 GCA_963573385.1 Cacajao melanocephalus
AACAAGCAAGCACTCGGAGATTTCATCACCACCAGGCCTGCTTTACAAGAGCTTCTGAAAGAAGCACTATAAACAGAAAGGAAAAACCAGTATCAGTCATCCCAAAAACTTACCAAAATGTAAAGAGTATCTCTATAATGAAGAATCTACATCAACTAATGGGCAAAATAGCCAGTTAGCATTAAATCACAATACTGAACTCACAAATATTAATATTAATCCTAAATTTAAATGGATTAAATGCCCTAATTAAAGACACAGACAAGCAAATTGAACAAAAAGTCAAAACCCATCAGTACACTGTATCCAGATTTATCTCATAAGCATTGACACACAAAGATTCAAAACAAAGGGATGGAGGCAGATTCACCAATCAAATGGAGAGTAAAAAAACAAAAAAAAAAACCAACAAAACAAAACAGGAGTTGTAATTTTTGTCTCTGACAAAATAGACTTTAACAGTAACAAAGACTGAAAGAAACAAAGAAGGATATTACATAATGGTAAAAGAATCAATGCAACAACAGGAGTTAATGATCATAAATATATATGTACCCAGTATAGGAGCAGCCAGATACATAAGACAAGTTCTAAATGACTTATAGAGACTTGGACTCCCTCACAATAATGGCGGGAGATCTTGACACTACATTGTTAATATTCGACGGATCAACAAGATAGAAAATTAATAGGGACATTTATGATTTGAATTTAGACTTGGAATAAGTAAACTTAGTGAATATATATAGAATCTTCACCCCAGATCTCCAGAATATACATTTTTCTCAGTATAATATTACACCTATTCTGAAAGTGACTATATAATTGGAAGTAAATCACTCTTCAGCATTTGCATAGCATTACACAGACTTAAATTAAATATTGGTTGGCTGTTTGTTTGTTATTTTCTTCCCTTATTCCTTCCTGTCTCTGTTGTTAAGTGCAATTATTGGTATAAAAGAGATTTTTAATACCTATTCCTAGATTGTATTCCCGCCTGGGTAATAGAGCAAGAATCCTGTTCTCTCTTCCCCTTTTTCTTTCTTCTTTCTTTCTCTCATAAAAAAAAAATGAATCAATTCAGTGAATGGATTAACTCATCAGGCACTCTTCATTTTATTTTCCCTTCTAATTGACCAATCAGCACTCATTAACTAATATCTCACTGTCATTCTTACCTTGTATTTAGAAAAATTACTGTCCTGTTCTGAAATTATCATTCAAATTGCTGACATACCTATCATTAACAATTGCTATGACAGAGTTTTCTCACTGCAAACTATTCTATTTATCCAATGAACATTTGTTATTTACTAGCAGAATATGGCTTTACGCTTGCTCTTACAAGTTTAGTAATAGGTTATATACATATATGTGTATATATATATATATATATATATAGACTCATTGTAGGTCTCAGCAATTGGACCTACTGGACATAATTCAATGTAACCAAACACTCAATATGTACAACACTCCATGGCATGAGCCTTGTACATAAAAGATCAACATATAATTTCCCAGAAATCCCCCAAGCAATGTAAAAGTGTTAAAAAATAAAAAAACTGTTGTAATTTTTTTGTACTATAGAAAAGAATAAAATAGCCTATATGACAGCAAAATAAATAAAATGGGAAACTAATGTACATGATTGTCCTTAAGGAGATAATTTGGGTTTTTAAGACTATATATATATATAAAACATATTTATATATGTATTATAAATATATATATATTTATAACACATATGTATTTATAATAGATATATATTATAAATATATATAGCCTATATATATTTATACATGACTATATATCGTCTATGTATAGTGACTATATATAGACTATGTAAACATAGACTATATATGCAGTCTTACATGTATAAACATGCATGCACATGTATATATGTGTTTTATATATAACAAATATGCATGTTTTATATATAACAAATATAACATATATATAACAAACATTTTGATATATGTAACACATATATTACTATATTTATATGGTCTTACCCTACTAACATTTGACAGCCTGTGGAACTTCAAAATATTTGCTTTATGCCTATTATTGCATCTTTAATACCCTGAGAAAGAGTTTATTAAATGAATGAAGAAATGAACATAACAATCTATCCAGAAAAATGATTAACTAGATATAGAGAAAGACCATATTTGGAGTCATAAAGCAAGTCTCAATAAAATTGAAAGGATTGAAATCATGCAAAGTATTTTCTCTGATCTCAACATAAGTTAATTAGAAATAAAACAAACAAAAATTGCTAAAACAATCAAATATTGGAAATTAAGTAACATACTTTTAATTAATGGATGAATAAAAGGATATTCAATAAAAATTACAAATATTTTGAACTAAATCATAATGAAAACACAATATATCAAAACTTGTGAAATATAGCTAATGGTGTAAATGAAAAGAAATTTTGTGATCTTAAATGCATATATTTGCAAAGAAGAAGTGTTGAAATGAATAATCAGCTACTGCATATTGAGAAACAAGAAAAAAAACCAAAAGCAGCACGATGTTTGTATCTGGTATACGTCACAACTAAAATCAATTAGAATAAGATGAGCACACAAAAAGAAAAGGAAAAATAAATAAATACCAAGAAACATGTAACAAAGTGTGAAACCTATTGGTCAATTAAATGAAAATTGAAACCATAATGGGATACTAACATACAAGCTCCAGAATAGCTAACATTAAAATATTGATGAGGGTATGCAGAAACTGGAATTCATTTAGGTTTCTGGTAAGAGAAAAAAATTACACACCATCATGCACACACACAAATTCTTTAGCACACTAGGGTGGACTGAGGAGGATTTTTGTGGCGTGAAGTAATCAAATTCACTACCAGGCAACCAGCTTTCACAAAGAGGACTAATGTGTTCAATACTAGGACATTTTATCTAAACATATCAGCATACTAAGTCCACATCTTTTGAAAAGCTCTGTTCTTAGTGACTGAATTGTAATTTGAAGAAAGGGAAAACACATACATATAAAATACATATTTATATAATATATAACATTTAAATAATTTATATAAATGTATAATTTATGTAAAATATAAATATACATAAAAATATATTTATATGTGTGTGTATATATTTCTATAGCATATACTTTTTCATTATTTATAAAATAACAAATGCTGAATTTCTCAACTAGTGTGCTGTATTAGAATAGGAAACAATCCTTAATGATCCCTAGATTTTCTTTTTGTCTCATACGTTGCCCATTTGAAGTGGAAGAAGCAGGTAACCCAGAAATGCCAACAGGAGCAGACAAAGAAGAAGTCACAGCAAAAGACTTCTCATTCTAGCCAAAGAACCAGAAAAGAGGCAACTTAGCAAGACAGAAAATTTTTAGAAAATAACCACTCTCCTCCAACCTAACACCATTGAGAAAGCTGTGGCCATCCCTACCTCATCCAAAACGGCAAAAGCAGAGTGGAGAGCCTCAACTTATTAAAATTAATGTGCTATGAAGCATTCAGAATACAAACTATTTATCTTTTTTCAAAATTAATACCTCTCATTCTTTTCATCTGGAATCTTCAACATTATCCAAATATCATCAAGAGGCTAAAAAAGATTAAAGAACTGAATAAACTAGATTATTAAAATTTATGTTACCTACATATGTAGAAAATATGAAAAAGACATAGCAAACTTCCAGATATATAGGCTAAAGTAGGAAATACCCCAACTACTTGAAACATATTAAAATACAGAATATATATAACAGTTAAAATTTTAATATACTATGAACTCTAAAAAAGAAAGGAAGATCTTTACATGCCAGATACAAACCAGAGATTTAAAGTCAGTGGTGCACACATAAGCTAAAGTTGAAGAGATGTAGGAGAAACCAGCTTCTGTACAGATTTTAAGTCATGGCTAGATTTCAACCCTCCTGGAGAGAGATGAGGTGGGCCACAGATCTTTGCATAGAGGTTCCCAGATGCCTAGAAGCTATGAAGCTCTATCTAGTGATACAACTACAAAGTAAAAAACTCTACTCCCAGAAAATGGGAGACATCAAAATATCTTATGGTGAGTCTGATTTCATTAAACATGGGCATTTCTACTTTATTCCCATTGTACACTGGGTATGGGGAGGGACAGATACATTCACTTCTGTCCTTGGGTAGGGAGCTCTTTAGGGTTTTCTCTTTTGGGTAAGCAAGTGCTTACATGAGAACAGAGGTTCTTGGGTGGGCAGAGGCATGTATTCTGGCAGGAGCTGTTACTAACCCCAGAATATATTTTCTCTTCTACATTTTTTTTTGTAATAAAGATCTTTCTTATCTCTCCCAGTTTTAGTTATGTACATGATTTTGAGCAGAAGACACATTTGCTGCTGTCTCTGTAGCTAATTGTGGTCACATGGCTCAGTGACTAGGAAGCTGCTTGTTCTCCATGCTACCTTACTCCCTTCATCTGGGCTGAAAGGCAGAGGTGGTGCTGAGATCATCCTTAACCCATAGAGGTCAACTGAAGTAATTGTTCATATTAACACAAAATCATATATAGCTATACATACCCATGTAAATCTAGATGACAGGTGGAGTGAAAGACAACAGAGACTTCAGGGAGACAAGGCAGTACTTACCTCTATAGAGGGAATAAAAGGAATGCTATCAAGAGGAGATAAAGCGCCACACACTGTGGCTTATGCCTGTAACCCCAGCACTTTGAGGGGCCAAGGCGGGCAGATCACTTGAGGTCAGGAGTTCAAGACCAGCTTGGACAACATAGTGAAACCCTATCTCTACTAAAAATACAAAAATTAGCTTGGCATAGTGGCTCATGCCTGTAATCCCAGCTACTCAGGAGGCTGCGGCAGGAGAGTCACCTTAACCCAGGAGGCGGGGATTGCAGTAAGCCTAGATCGCACCACTGCCCTCCAGCCTAAGTGACACAGAAGGACTCTGTCTCAAAAAAAAAAAAAAAGCAGATAAAGAAGACCTCTATGCTTTTTGTTTATAGTAACATTATAGAGAAACAGTTTAGCATTTGTTAATTTTTTTGACATAGCTGTGTAGGTAATCATTACATTATGGTCTTTTCTGCACATCTTAAATTTAAATTTTTCAAAATTCAAAATAATTGGTAAAGGAAATAAGAAAAACTAACTGTAATCACAAGCTTCTATATTTATATGAAGGATACATGAGTTATCTCACTTTCATTAATTATATGTGCACTGTACAAACACAAGGATACTGATAATCTAAAATAGAGCAGGAGTGACTTACAATTCCCATTTCAAATTTGTTAATGAATTATCTGCCTCATTTACTTAATATAAATGTAATTTTCAATTTGTGCAATTGAGAAAGTCTTCTTAAATGGGATTTCTCTTGAGAAAAGTTTTTCCCCCTCCCATAATTTGATGTTAGTAATAATTTTTAATTTATTTTGAAGCTGTATGGTTTTCATTTTATCAAAAGGTAAAGAAGAAAACCATATAGGTAGCAAGGTATACATTCACCAGTTTCTCCATTTTTCCTCCATCCTTTCCAAGTCCCAGTTGCAATGGTCTGGCATAGGGTAAGAGGACTAATTACTTGCTGTCATTATTTGTTGTGTAGGATGGGAACAGGAATAGAATTAAGGGCCCCTAGGGTGTATGCTGTTGGTAAATTCCATTTCCTGATAAGAGACTGTGTGGTCCTAGGTGCCTGCTAATTCTGTCTGATGTTTGAATTTCATTTGGCCCTGTCTACATGCTTGAGGATACTGTTGTGCCTTTTGTTGGCCTTCAATGGATTAATGGGTTTTTGTTTGATTATCCTTCAAAGATAGTAACAGAAGCTATTCTGTATGATTCTAAAGTTATAGCATTCATCACAATGACTTAAAAAGTTAGTAAAATGCAGATTCCTTGTTTCTAACCAACAATATTCTAACCAACACATTGGATCTAGGCAGAGCATCTGCCATTTGCACATCCCAAGGGATGCTCATACTGATAGTTCATGATATATGTGACTGTGAAGAAGTGACAAATATGCAGGTTAAAGTAAGGGGCTGTTCCCTCTGCTTAATCCTAAAATTTTTCTCAACTCCTCCTAGACTTCCAGTCTATAGAATGGTCAGCTCTTAACCCTCACTTTGCCAAAAATTCGGAGGCGGGCTGAATTAATTTCCTAGGGCTGTCATATCAAAGTGTCAGAAACTGATGGCTAAAAAAAGCAGAAATGTCCTCTCTTACTATTTGGAAGTTAGAAGTCCAAAATCAAGGCATGGGCAGGGCCATGCCCCCTCAGGAGCCTTGAGGGGAAGATCCTTTCTAGCCTCTTTCAGCTTCTAGTAGCCCCAGGTGTTCCTTGGCTTGTGGATGCATCACACTAATCTTTGCCCATGTTCACATGGCTGTCTTTTCTCTCTGTCAGTGTCTCTATGCCCTTGTAAGGACACCAGTCATATTGAATTAAAGGCCCACCCTATTCCAATGTGACTGATTCTTATCATTATATCTGCAATGACCCTATTTCCAAATAAGTCATATTCTGAGATTTCACGCAAGACATGAATTTTGAGGTGACACTATTCAACCCAGTCTACAAGCCCTAAACTATTTAATTAGATATTATCTTAAAATAATGTTAAGTTCTTCACAAGAAAATGAGAACATATCCTTAATCTCCCAATTCTATTTCTTTTATTTTTATTTATTTATTTATTTATTTATTTATTTATTTATTTATTGAGACAGAGTTTCACTCTTGTTGCCCAGGCTGGAGTGCAGTGGTGCTATCTCGGCTCACTGCAACCTTCATCTCCTGCCAACAAGCAATTCTCCTGTCTCAGCCTTCTGAGTAGCTGGGATTACAGGCATGTGCCACCACACCTGTCTAATTTTTGTATTTTTAGTAGAGACAGGATTTCACCATGCTGGCGAGGCTGGTCTCAAACTCCTGACTTCAGGTGATCCGCTCACCTCAGCCTCCCAAAGTGCTGGGATTACAGGCGTGAGCCACTACGCCTGGCTATTTTGTTTTTTCTTTCCAACTTTTTATTTTACATTCAGGGGGATATATATGCAGATATGTTACACAGGTAAATTGCATGTCATGGGGGTTTAGTGTATCGATTACTTCATCACACAGGTAATAAGCATAGTATTCTACAGATACAGCTTTTTGATCCTCACCCTTCTCCCATCCTCCACCCTCAAATAACCCTCAGTGTCTATCATTCCCTTCTTTATGTTTATGTGTACTCAATGTTTAGCTCCCACTAACAAGTGAGAACGTGTAATATTTTATTTTATGTTTCTGTATTCATTCACTTAGGATAATAGCCTTCCACTCCATTCATGTTGTTTCAAAGGATATGATTATTTTCTTTTTTATGGCTGCATAGTATTCCATGGTGTATATGTACCACATTTTAAAAATCCAGTTTATCATTGATGGGCATTTAGGTTGGTTCCACGTCTTTTCAATGGTGAATAGTACTGTGACGAACATACACATACATGGGTCTTTATAGTAGAATGATTTATATTCCTTTGGATATACATCCAGTAGCAGGATGGCTAGGTTGAATGACAGTTCTGTTTTAAGTTCTTTGAGAATCTCCAAACTGCTTTCCATGATGGTCGAACTAATTTAGACTCCCACCAGCAGTGTATGAGCGTTCCCTTTTCCCCAGAACCTCTCCAGCATCTATTATTTTTTGACCTTTTATTACTAGCTATTATGACTGGTATGAGATGATATCTCATTGTGGTTTTAATTTGCATTTCTCTGATTATTAGTGGTGTTGAGCATTTTTTTATATGCTTGTTGGCCACATGTATGTCTTCTTTTGAGAAATCATTTCATTAACGTTATGTTTTATTCCTGTGATAGTTCTTTTTAAAATTGTTTCCCTCTGTCTGTTTTTCAGAGGACAAAGCTATCATTCACTTTAGAATTACCTCATTGCTGTCTCTGCGAGATTTGGCATATCCTTAGAAACTAGGGATTGCTTCAGTAATATGTCTGTGTGTGCATGCATGTTGGGAGAACAGAATAAAAATCCCCAGGGAAATCAATGCTCCATTATCCTTTGGTTGCCAAAAGAAAAAAGTTTTGCAGTGTGATGAATGGAATGACCTTCAGAAGAGTGAGAAATAAATCTCCCTAACCTTGTTTAACAATGCAAGACTGATAAGCATTGCCCATTCACTTTCTAGGAGAAAAAGCAAAGTCAAGTTATAACAGTTCTGAAAAAGAATTATTTTTTTTTCCTAGGGCAGAGAGGGAAACTTTTGAAATCCCAGGGAACAACTTTATTTACTGAAGCCAAAAGATTCCAATAGTCATGAATACTGTCATCTTCAAAAGGCTCAGTTCTCAATGGCAGCATTTTCAGGATGGAGACAGGTGGTAATATGCAACAGCAATAAAAGTTACTCACAACCTAAATTATTCTTGATTTCGTCTCAGCATCACATAACCTCATTTACTTAATTCTTCTCAAAGAATAGAGTTGAAGCTTCATTTAACTCAGAGAAACTCTCTTAATGTGTGTTTTAATTTCTGTAAGCCTTTCTTCTCAAGCAGCACGTCTCTTGTATAAGCCTCCATGGAGTCTTCAGGGTCTGCAGCCATCTCCTGTAACTCACAGTTGCTCTGTGTATCCAACATCACCATAATCTATTACATCCCAGAAATTCACAAACTGTCCCAGAAACTCACATTTAACAAAAAAGCACTGACACCTATAGTCGTCACTCAGTATCCAGGAGTCATTGGTTCCAGGACCACCCTCACATGTATCTTCCTGTATACCTTAAATCATCCCTATGTTACTTATAATACTGAATATAATATAAATGATATGTAGATAGTTGCTATATTTTGTCTTCTTTTTAGTTTGTATTATTTATTTTTCTGAATATTTTCAACGTAAGATTTGTTGAATTTTTGGATGTGAAAATCATGGATATGCAGAGCCAATTGCATGCTTGTTCATTGTTATATTGAAGTTTCCAAGATATTTCTGATGCTATTACTTCCACATTTTGTCTTTAAAGGATGGCTAAGGCACAGATAAATCCTTACAACCAAGCTTTCATGAAAGAAATGGCTGGGCCCTTATACATTGTTCTTAACCATAATTTATAAACTTGGATACTGAAATATCTTCATAATGTTTTCCAATGTTTTTGGTCAGAAATATGTACATGTTAGATAGTTTAATAATTGTGAGTCATTAAGCTAGTCTTTTATAGGCAAGAATTTTCCATTTATGGGAAGGAGAAGATGATTGTGAATGTGGTTTTTTAAAATAAAACTTCCACCAGCATTTTCAGGCCCCACTCATCACAGAGATAGTTGGATATGTGTGGTATTAATTCACTCTGCCATTGAAAAGTACATGCATTTTTTTAGACAATGTCAAATAAAAAAATAATTGTTAAGCAGATATGATCAAGTTATGTGTTCTAGATAGTGTGGTCTACAAACTAGGGTGTGATAATTCTAACTTCTTCCACATAGATCATGTTAAATGATTCAGTGCAATTACAATGATTGAAGCTTGTAAAAGTATCTGGTAGAATATAAAGTAATATTCACATGTAAGTTCCTTTATAGCAGTGGTTTTCAATCGTTGCTGTGCTATCAGAAGCTTTTAAAGAGTTCAGATGGTTGCATCAATCAGTGAATGAATAAATAAACTGTAGTATAATCATACATACAATACTGCTGAATATTCTCAGTACAGTTTAAAGGAATGGTCTTCTGATATATGCAATATGCTGAATCTTGAAAGAAATATGCTAAGTAAAAGCAACCAGGCAAAAAAGACTGGTCTCTGATTCCATTTACATGACATTCTGGAAAAGGCAACTCTAGGGATAGAAATCACTTTCAAATGAGATTTTACTGTGGTTAAAATATGTATAACTCAACAAAGCTTGGGGAAAATTCAGATACTCAAGTCTCACCCACAGAGATTCTATCTCAGTTGTGGAGGAACTCAGGCAAGGATAAAATTTAAACACTCCCCAGGTGAGTCTAGTGCTGGGAATGAAAACTATCACTTCACTGTGTTAATTTTAGACATCCCAGTCTATTGTGACTGTGGTATCACAAATCTTATGCAAAAAAGATAGTTACCTGAAATATTCATAACATAAATCTCTTCTCTACATAATATCACCTCTTCTTTACAAATAGAATAATAATAAAATTTCCCTTATCAATGAACATACATTTATTGATTTATAATGCACTTATGACTAAATGCAGTGGTTTTAAAAATATTGTTCCTCTGTGAGGATCACATTCAGGTATAATATTTAACTTTATTCAAGGACATTGGTGAACACTGGTAGTCCCTATGTGATATACAACGGCACCAGACTAAATCCATTCACCTTATGATAACACATAATATTGGTTTAATTCATCCTAAGACCTTTATGTGAGTCAAGATTTTGATGTAATCACTCAAATAGCCAAAGCAACCTTGGTTTAACAGGAAACACCATACTAATCATCTTGTATTTAAAAGACATCATCACTACCACAACTACCGCCACCAGAATTTTTACTCTTGTGTGAGAAATAGATTATGTCCATTCGAAACTAGAACAGATGGCAGGTACCAACTGGTAGCAGTCATCTCTATTGCCGCAGTGGGAGGTAAAAGATTCCCCCACCTGTAGTGCTCAAACCTGGTTCACCTTCCTCCTATTTCTCAGGCATCAAATCCATCCACCACATAAACACAAGATTCAATTTCCTAATCAACAAATTTCATCTGTGACATTCCTGCCTCAAATCCATCCATGATGCCACTTGACCTATAGGGTAAACACCAAATTCAACATGCCGTATAAAACTTGTCTTGATCTGGGTTCTGTCTCTTATACCAGCCTCACCCCACTGCTGTCCACTTTCCCCTCCCTAACCTCCAAATGCCTTTCCATGTCCCAAGCTTAGTTAATAAATGTAGAGACGGTAGAGGGGAAAACTGAAAGTGTGTTGATCATATACTAATTTACGTTGAGCTAAGTGCAGGGTTGATTTCATGGGCTTGAAACCTGTGCAGTAGGCTCGTTCTGAGAAAAAAACCTGCACAAGGTCTGATATTTTACTCTCACCATTTTGGAATTCTTAAAAATTTGATATTTGACCTTGTGTTTTGGAGTAAAATCCAATAGGACAATGGAGCATATGTGTACGTACAGGAGATAACCCAGCTGGCACCATGTGCTCGTGTAGTCAGGTCCAGAAACTGCAGACACAGGTATCAAAACACATAGCAGTTGGCCCCACAAGCAAGCTCAGACTCCAGAGCAGACCTGGGAACCCCTCTTTGTTTTTGCAGTGACGTTTTCTATGCCTGAAATGTGAATTTGCAACTCCCTTCATATTTGCCAACTTATCAATCCTCTGCTAAATATTGGAGAAACTCCTAGGTATTCTCCAAGACTCAGATGGGCCCTCATTTCTTCTGAGGCTTTTCCAAGCCTGCAAGAGTCCATTATTTCCTACATTAAGCCACTGCTAGTTCTAGCACTAACCGCTATTCCAGCATGTATTATGAATATTATACAGCCCTTCGCAGTTCATCCCTCACTAAATTGTAGATCCCTGCAGGAAGTAACTCATTTTACTAATCTCTGTATTCCTGATACTTAGCACAGTGCTCCCTGCTCTCTCAGTAAGCGTTTATCTGAATTAAGCTGCTGACTTTACTTAGTAAGTGGGCTTCCTGCTAATGGAAACTGAATGTGTGGTCAAATGGTCCTCTTTACAAGCTGAGAAGAGTGTAGTCAGAGGAAAAGTTCTGTGCATTTGGAAAGTTCCAACCTTTCCAACAATCCACCAACACCCACTCTGATGAAAGATGGCTATTTCCACAACAGGGAGCCTACCCTTTCCATCTGCTGTGTTCTCTTTGCCTGCCATTTATTCAGAGACCCTTTTATGTGAAATTAAACAATTTATCAGATCCACTGGGGAATAGGTTTATCCCAGCTGATTGTATTTAATATTGCAGTGTTTACTTTCTGGCTTTTTACTGAGTGTTTAAATCCAGGTGTTTATAATATGAGTTTCTTCTGTAATTTCTGTTTATCCCGAGTGCAGATTTTCTTAAGCAGCTGGTGGCACATATGTAAACAAAATCAAAATATTTGTTTAAATTTTTCTAGGGTTTTGCATCTACTGGACCTAGTGATAGAAGGTGTTTATTTTACAGATGACTGTGAATTATGTGATAGAGATTGTATTGCCTGGGAAATATAAAACAATTGAAGTGGGATTTTTTTAAAGAACATTAAGGATTAGAGTGTATTGGTATAATCATTGGAATAGTTATAGACATAGTGGCTGAATAAAGCTGAAAAGGCATATATTGAGATTGATATAGGTAGCACATTTTATTCAGCAACTATTATGCATGAATAGTAAGTTCAAATCAAAAGAATATGACATATGCCTTGGTAGTTGGAGAAACTAGGCACTCATTTTTGGGCCAGGTTGTAAATTTGTGCATTATTTAGGCATAACATATCCTTGAATTGATCTTAATTAATACCTAATCATCATGACTATTCTCTTAACATATAATAAACAAATTTTCTTTCAAGAAAGACTATTTGGGCAGGCACGGTAGCTGACGCCTGTACTCCCAACACTTTGGAAGGCCAAGGTGGGGAGATCGTTTGAGCTCAGGAGTTCAAGACCAGCCTAGGCAACATGGCAAAACCTCATCTCTACAAAAAAATACAAAAATTAGCTGGGCATGATGACGCTTGCCTGTTGTGTTAGCTACTTGGGAAACTGAGATGGGAGAATTGCTTGAGTCTGGGAGGCAGAGATTACAGTGAGTTGAGATCAGACCACTGCACCCCAGTGAGGGTGACAGAGCAAGACTGTCTCAAAGTAAAAGAAAGACTATTTGGCTCAGTAGAAAGGATGGATAACAATAAAACGCACAGCCAAAGCACATATGTAGACGCAGGGTGGACATGAGGGAGCTTTTTTTGGCCATTTTTCTGAACTCAACACACCCATTACCCATGTGTCAGGCACAGAGCTGGGCACTGGAGCAAAGTACAGAATGAACTAGGCACGGGTCTTGTCTGTGGCACTGTCTTAATATGTATTAAACAATCAGAGTTCTAATAAAAATTACACCTTCAAAAAATGCTCTAAAGGAGAATTATATGATGAGATTAAAGCCTGTGTTAGGAGGAGATGATGTTATCTGGAAATCTGGGAGAGGGAAGCAGATAAAGGGAATGGTGTGTACAAAGAATAGCGGGTTTAAGGGCTAGGGCTAAACTCAGTGGGGCTGACACGAGGTGGGGGATGAAGAGGGTAGCTGGGGCCTGTGGAACACATCAGGAATTTCAATTTTCATGTGAAAAGTCATGGGAAGCCCTTGCCCTTTAGTGGCAGAGTAAACTGATCAGCCGAGCAGACCTTGGAAAATCCGTCTGGCTGTGGAGGGGGGAAATATCAAAGATAAAAGCACAAGAGAAGCCTCTCCACCACCCCATCAAAAGCTCTTATCTTAACTCAGCATCCAAATGCAATGGGCAACATGGGGTCA
This sequence comes from Cacajao melanocephalus, assembly GCA_963573385.1. Lineage (NCBI taxonomy): Eukaryota > Metazoa > Chordata > Mammalia > Primates > Pitheciidae > Cacajao > Cacajao melanocephalus. Next base: position 13,599 of record CAUYLG010023848.1, read on the forward strand.
ATTGTGGATACTATTTTCTATATATACATATATAAATTTTTCCATTCTGAAGACCTAGAATTGATCCACAAACATTAGTTAGTGGTGGAAAATATTCCCACCTACAATCTAAAAGCAACTCCAGGGACAGCAAGGCCAAGGCTTAGTGAGGTCACACAGCTGTTCAGAAGAATGTCCCTATCGCATAGGCCATGACCCCAGTATAAAAATGAAAACAACCTTGGGTGTTCCTTAGTTAACCTTGTGGAGCCTGGCAGCCCTGCACAAGGATAGGCCAGCCAGGTTCAAGAAGCATCTGTGAATGTCAAGGAATGTATAGAAATGTAAACCAGATAAGCACTTGATTCGCTTTTATAGGTTCTGACTGTGGGAGCACATATCTGTATGACTGTGTATTTGTGCTTCTTGCTAATCAAAAGCACCTGAATGGAGGAAACACAGAAGTCATTTCCTAACTGAGAACAGTTTGAAAATCTAAATACTGGCGTTGATCCACTTCCACCCTTCCTAATGAACTGCGTGGAGCTTTCCCAGCATATGGAGTAAGGAGTGGAGCTACGATAACCTTCTGCTGAGCTAAATGCCACACATCATGCCAGGCAGGAAGGATACAACTCATTCCTCCCCTTGGAGTGCAGGGATGTGAAGTCTTTCTGTAATGAATTGCTACAAATGTTGATAACTTAAAGATAAGCAATTTTACTCTAGTGTGATTATGTTTTGAGACATTTTAATTCAACATCTATAAAATAATTGCCAGTTTTATCTATTGAGGTCCTTCCTTCAGCCTACATTTCTTGTACAATACATCACTCTCTAGACCAGGTTCTGGAGACACAAAGAAAAATGACACGCAGATCTTGCCCTCAGGAGCTTCTACAGTAACGGTAGAGACAGACTGGTAAACAAGTAGGAAAGTTGATAGAAGACTATGGTTGATGTTAAATGAGGCGCAGGAGGTTGGGGTGAGGGGAATCGTACACTCTTATCAGAACTTGGTGAGTTTCCCTTGTCTTCTGTTTTTGTCATCTATTTGTCTTACTGCAGATGGCTACTTTTGCATTTCATCAGGACTCTGCTTGCAAGAATCGCAAGGCAGATCAAGCCCCATAGCCTAAAGTAAGAAGACTATTCCCCACCAATATTGTAGGCAAGCAAAATATAGGAGTCCAGTTATTCTCTAACCCTTCTCACTCTCCATCCTCCAACCCCAAGGATGATTTGTGCTGTAAGAAAGGGAAGTGAAATCATGTCAACAGAAAGTAAATTTAAAGTATATTTTTCACATTTTATAGGCTGCAAATCTCTGTCTTGCCAATCAATAAAGAAGATTCAATCCCTACCTTCTATTTTAATTGTTTGTATAATTGTACACCTATATTGTATCTGTTTTAATATATCACTGTTTACGCAGGGCAAGACAAATGGATGACAGCTTTATAATTATAATTATATTAATAATCATATAAATGTTATTGCAAATGAATACCTACTTAGAACAGCCAAGGAAATGTGGCAAAGTACTTTGTAACTATTCCTTGGGAATAAAATATGAATAATGTGAATATGATTGATGTAGAAAAATCAACAGTAATTGATAATACACACATATGCGATATATATTTTCTTTTTTAATTACTACTTTAAATATCTTGGCCTCTGATTTTATTTGATCACTCTACCTCCCTTCACATAAATCCACACCTATGTATCATTCCTTTAGTTATCCTCTTCATTCCTATGTCTTGAAAACTGAGTGATACAGGAGTAAATCACATTATTGCACAGCTTGGTACTGATACATCAGGTTTTTCTGTCTCATCTGGATCTGCAACACCATTTGTCAGTCTTTGTCTTATTCCAGTGATTAGCCCGCTTACTTCCATTAAACTTTGACTGTGCTCCTCAAAAACCCTACACCAAATGCTCTCCTCTCACTCTAAGCCAATATACTCACCTAAATAAATCAATGGAGCATAACAGATAGAAGCCACCCTGTCTTATAATACTGCTCTCTCTGAACCAGTTTTCTTCTCCTCAATTCTCTGTTTTGATAAGCAGATGTCTTTCCTCTTTCTGCATCTTAAAGGTTGGTGATCTACAGAGTTCTGTTCTTTTCTGTCTTCCTTCTCAATTGTCACTGGGTGGCTTTTCCCAGGGAAAGATAGATGTGCTGGACCAGAGCTTTGTTAAGGTGTTATTTGGGATTCAACCCCTGTGGACAGAAAAGGAGCAGGAGTGGCCAGAGGGACCTTTCAGAGCTTCCCTAGGTTGGAGAGGGAAGGACAGGCTTTTCTATGTTCCTGTCAATCAGTCACCTGCCTCGTTTTCTAGGAAGCAAGTTTGACCTTGGGAGAGGTGGGTCTCTCCAGTGGGAGAACTCTTTAAAAAGGGCTACCTTAGAGGGCGGCAGCAATGCTCTGAGGAGTTGAATAAGAGTCTTTTATTCCTCTCTTCTTCTTTCTTTCTCTCTTACATTCTTTTTCTTTCTTTCTTTCACTCTTTCTTTCTTTTCTCTCTTTTTCTTTCTTTCTAAAAAAAATTTAAAGAAAAAGAGTCTTTTATTCCTGAAGAGGGATCTGGGCAGTGAGTCACATGATTTGTCCACCACAGATTGCCCCCTGGACGCACACACACACACACACACACTCATGTGCTCACCATCACACACACCAAGACCTTGCAACTTTATGTCTTGTCTATATCTCAGATATGACCTACTCTACCATGCTAGTATCCTCTTGGGCACTAAAAATGAAAAATTCAAGGTTTAGGAGGTGGTTTTCCTGCTCCCTTCCTCTTGGAGAAGGGTCTTCCATGAGAATGAATTTTATGTTCATGGAGAAAACTTCCAGTGCAATCCTCTCTTTTCCTCAGCTAATTCACGTAGTGCTTCTGATGCTTGGGACTGCAAGAAATCTAGACTAATACAGAAAATAACCAGAGGCTGAGCTGAGCCAGATCCTGGTGGGTCATGATACCTTCAGGTTAACCAGCACCTGCCCTGGAATCTGCCTTGTTTTGTGCAATGTTTGGCTGACTGTGTGAATAGGATCAATTCCCACTACATTTTCTCCACATCCATACTCTCTTCCTCTTCTTTATTTTTATTTTAATGTGTTAGGTTGAAACAGGGAAGCACTTGCATTTCTCATGCAGTGACAGGATTATTCATTTCCCAGAAATGTTTATACCTCTCTTATTAGAAAGAAAAGACAAAGAAAGCTTTGGAATTACTTTCCCTCACTTCCTTTCCCACTTCCAAGATTTAATTGCTCAGAAACACTCTTAAAGAAGTATCTTTCACCATGTATAGCATATATATAGTTAGAGGGAAGGTAAGAGTAGCACATCTGACTCATCCTTTATATGGTAAGAATTCAAAGGAATGTTGCTAAAGAGGAGTGTGTGTGAATGTGTGTGTGTGTACCTGTGTGTGTGTAAGTGTACATGCATGAATGTTAATAGGGGCTTTTCAGGAGAGAGAGGCTCAGAAGTGATCTGACTATCCTACCAAGCTGTTTGCATCCAACAAACTATCCATTCTCTTGTTAGAGGTTAGCTGACAACCTCAGTGGAGCCTGCACAACCTCTATTGTTAAAGTTGGACTAACATGAAAGTAACCACTGCCTCAATACTGCTGATTCTTGAAACAACAAAGCAAAAAGATATGGGAAAGGACTAACTTAAACTCATTGACTGATATAATTTGCATTCACTTTAAACCCAGCTGTCTCCCAGCCATTAAGGAAAACATTTTCCTAAAGCAAAGGATTAGAGGGACTTCATCCCCACTGCCTCTATTACTTAATTCTGAGTTGCAGTTTACAATTTATTTCTAGTAAACACACACACAAAAAAAAAACAAATAACATTGGTATATAACTCTATACTGCATTTTTCACATAATTTTTTTTTCTTTTGAGGGCTATATGATATTTTGAAAGGTAATTATTAACTTTCCCAGGTTAGAAATTTTTAAAACTTTAAAGGTCAAAGGAGGTTAAAATTTTAAAGGCCAAAGGAGATCAAAAGAGGTGCCCAAAATCAGTTTACTAGAAAGGGGAAGAGTTAATGTAACCTGAATTTTCTGCCAACAGCAACTAAAATTTATATAACACAAAGCAGAGAATAAATAAATGGGGAAGGTTTGAGTTTCTCTGAAACAATATAAACCCAAATAAGCCTGTTGGCAATCCACTCACATGAAAGAAAAAGGAAAAAAAAATATGTATCTAAGAGGTAGAGAGAATTCATTCAACAAATACTTACTGAGCATTTATCATGTGCCCACTTATTTTCCCAATGCTCAACAGCCGTGGTTTATTTGACAGCTCTTTTATCAAGTGGAATCCATACCACTAACCCGTTTGGAGCCTGTGAAAAATGCCTGTTGAGTCAGAATCCACAGGGGATATATGTACTTTTAATATTAGGTCTAGGTGATTCTTATGAATGATAAAGCTTAAAAATCCTGATTTAAGAATCTTGACCCAGATTCCCAAATAGATTCAATGTATCCTTTTCTTCTTTTCAGTATACAAGGTAAATACTTTCAGAGAAATGAGTACCACTTTCTTTACCCTTCTATTATTTGCATTGAAACAATATTTTCACTCAAATAGTTCTCCTTTGAAACAATGAAATGATAGGTGCTGTAATTCAGAGCCACAGAATCTAGTCACTAAACACAGCACTATCTGGCTGGATTTGTTGGAGAAATCTACGAGGGTGGCCCAACTGCAAGATTTTTTTCTTTGGCAGCAATCTCATCAGTTTGTCTGACTAAAGTTTATGCCTATATTTTAATGACTCATATTCTCCTTCTTCTGTGTCCCATGAATTACTTGGCAGAATTTCTGCTGTTTTGAAACATCACATGTCAAGGGGAAGGTATCAGATTGTGTGTGTGTGTGTATTTCAAGATGAGCAGATGAAAACATCTGAACTATTTACTCTTTTGCAGACCTCTCTGGATAACCTAATTTTCCCAAAGTCTTAAACTTAAAATCATAACATGCATTTCATATTCTTTAACATAAATGAGGTATGTCAAAAGATCAAAGTCACACAGTATGTCTGAGACAAAAATGCCAGACTATTTATTGTTCATTAATAATATCAATCTCGGCCGGGCGTGGTGGCTCACACGTGTAATCCCAGCACTTTGAGAGGCTGAGGCAGGTGGATCACCTGCAGTTGTGAGCTGGAGGCCAGCCTGACCAACATGAAGAAACCCAATCTCTACTAAAAAAAAAATAAAAATCAGCCGGGTGTGGTAGCACATGCCTGTCATCCCAGCTACTCAGGAGGCAGAGGCAGAAGCACCCCTTGAACCTGGAGGCAGAGGTTCCAGTGAGCAGATCGCACCATTGCGATCCAGCCTGGGCAACAAGAGAAAAACTTCGTCTCAAAAATAAAATAATAATCATTATCATCATCATCTCAAGTCCTTTTTTTTTTCTTTTTGCAATTGGAAATATTGCCTTCTTTCCAAGTCAGACCTTTACTTACACATCAGCTAGCCTCTTCACTGTTTGAAGTGTGGAATGGTGCTGTGATGTTTAAAAACGGAGGGCTGAGTGGGAAAAATACAAAAGGGGGAGTTCCTCAAACCACAGGATGTGGAATCTTTTAGAACATGGAGAAGGGACATTTTCTAAAGTTCTATGTTCAATGCCAGGAACTTAAATTGCATCCTGCTATAATTGAAAATGCGTATATTTAACCTAGGGTTTCTTAACCTCAGCACTGACATTGGAGTTGGATAACTCTGTTGTGGAGCCTGCCTTATGCATTGTAGAATGTTTAGCAACATCCCTGGCCTCTTCCCCTTGGAGGCTGGTTGTCCTCTCCTCTATTATGAAAACCAAAATGTCTCAAGACAGTGCCAGGGGTCCCCTAGGAGACAAATCACTCCCTGTGGAGAACCACTGGGCTAACTGGCCTGGGTCTGCCACAGGGGTGACCCTCCACATGGGAGGCAATATCCAGCCTCCACTCGGCCTACTTTCCACCCTAAGGGAGTATCTGCTGCCCACTCCACCATTGCTGGCTCTGCCTTTCCCGCTGTTGGGCTCCAGCTAGCATCCTATTCATGCAGCTAGTGTAGGTGAAACTTCTCACTAAAAGTTGGAGGTGATGAAAATCATTGCTATGCCTCAGCCCAAAACAGGAAGCAAATTGTGAATATTTGACATCAAAATTAATTAACTATACTGACCAACTCCATTGTAGAGAAATTCTCATGAGCTCTCTTTTTCATCAATCACTGATATCCTACCATGGTCTAGGTTTCTTTCTCTCCCCTAGGAGTCCTTCTCTGGCTCACTCTTCTCCTCATACCGGTTGATGAGTTACTCCTGACTTTCCTTGCTATCATCATATAACTATACAAACTGATTTAACTCTGTGAATGTGAATATGTATATATATGTATGCACATGTGTACCTATTTATTTATCTATCTCAGGACGTATCTTTGCATGATAGATAGATAAATATATAGGTATACATGTACATACATACATATATTCACTTATATATGTATATTCATATATATAAAGCACATATATATATATATATATGCGTGTATATATTAGTACACATTTGCCTAGAGGAATATATGTATAAACACATTCATGCAGAAACAAAACCATATTTGCTAAACCAAAAGGTTTAAATTGTTTGAAGATCAGTATACCCTTAATCTTCATACCTAATAAAATAAGCATAATATTTTCTCAAAATATCTCAGGCAAATGTTCATTTAGACCTCCATCCTCCACCAAGCGAAGGAAACCTCGGGGATCAAGGAACAAGTGGCAATTGTTCTGATTAAGTAGCGGAGCAGGTAGGTTTTATCCCTTCGTATACTTAGCACAGACCCTCATCCCATCCAGGCTAAAGCAATAGTAAATGTTTTTTCTATGATGCAGTGCAAAGCAAGGCAGGGAAACATCTAACAAGAGACAGGCACTTTCTATACTTAACACAGATCCTCACCCCATCTAGGCTAAGGCAACAGCAAACACTTTTTCTTTGATGCAGCACAAAGCAAGACAAGGAAACACCTAACAAGAAGCAGGCACTATGCAAGCAGGAGGTTAATCTTCACTATGTAAAGATCTGATTGCTATTAAGACCCTTTGCATCAAAGTCATGCTATAAGGTTACAGTGAGGTCTTGCCCCCTTTTCCTTTTTCATATCAAGATCTAAAGCATCCCTTCTTTCCATGGAGCGGCAGCACTGGTGCAGACTAGGGAGGTGCCTAACACAAGATGTCCAATAAAGAGAGGCAGGACCTCACAGAGGAGAGAGGCCAAGGGGAAAGGTTAAGACACTGCAAAGGGATGCTCCCTGCAAACCACAGGGTAGCTGTAACTGGATTCCCTACAGTCACATGCTCAGAGCACAGCCCTAGAAAGAGAACTCGGGGCGAAGTAGGATAGAATAGGCAGACCTTTTCAAGTTGAAATGTTTTGCCTGAACTTGAAATAAAGTACTGATTAATCACTCTGCAAATTTTACCAGCAGCATCATCTTATTGAGCAATATGAAACCCCTCCCTTCCCTAATTAGGGAATCACATCAGCAAGTTCCTATGACACTTAGAATATCCCAGGCATTCTCTTGTGCTATATTGGAATACCTAAGAACTGGGGCATTTTGGGAAGTCCCAGCACCACCGGTGACTAACTAAAATGAAAATTAAGGGATTTGAATTATTGTAGACATTTTCAACGGCAGCTATGACAAACTCAGAATGTAACACTCTTTCTAGCTGGGTTTAATGGTGTTGGCTTGTGTTTTATTGTATCTCATATATTTCATTTGAAATCTTGTAGGATCTGATTGGAGGAACTTTCCCTGCTCAAAATAATAGAAAGCATTCCTAAAGGGATGTGTTTTAGTCAAGGGAGAGAGGATGATGCCAAGGGATGTGCAGCTTTGCTGGTCTCTCTCATAGTCATGGCTGTGTTATATGTTATTTTATCTTCTTCTTAGCACCTTTAATACATTTGGATTCTACGGTTTAGAACTTTGAAATCTCAAATGTTTTTTCATGGGTACTGGAAAGGAATCCAAATTATATTTAGGAGACTATCACAAGTAAGATTTGTCTCCAATTCACAGGTCAATCAAGAAATTTATACACACACACTCATATGTATACACACACATATGTACACATATATAACTTATATACACATATTTACTATATATGGTTTATGATAGTTGAACCTTCACTCTTATGGACATAGCGTAGGCCATTGTCTAGATTACTAAGTCAGGAAAAAGACACGAACCAATATCCTTTAGGGTATGCACCCCTCATGGAAACAATTCAATATTCTTGTTGTTGAGGGAGAGACCTCAAGTCTTAATGCAGTACCTAGACATGGAGTCCAGAATGAATCTCAAAAATTGCTTTGGGTGGGAAGTAATCTTAGAACCCTTGTTGAGTACTGAAGACTTTTCTTTGATGCCTCTTTTCCTTCTTCTCTGATTTTTTTTCCATATGTCACCAATCAAGCTTGCCTTCTCACTTTTCTCCCAGTACCTCCATCTACCCTGCATATATGATCTCATGATAAGATTAACTATCGACCAGTTAAATTTAAACCACAGCTTCCTTTTCTAAGTTTCAGGACTGTACATCCAAATGCTTCTTTCATCTTCCTATCTGAATGCCCTACAGCTTCCCATATCAACTTTCTGAAGATCTTTCTAATCATATCTCTCCTAATTCTCTCTTCTAATACAGTATATTACCACAGTAAATGAGATCTTGTCAAGGTTAGTTTTCACATAGTTTGTTGAATGAAAACAGTAAGTAAAATGACTGTGTTTTTTAAAGTCACACTCATCCCCTTGATATTCTGATGGCTCAACCCTTTCTCAAAGGAGAGTTTCCTGCCATGATGAAAATTGCTACATCTGGTTATCCCTGACTTCAAGGTTGTCTTTCTTAATGTATCATCCACACGCTGCCAAACGTCTGTCAAAACAATCCAGATAACAAGTCTTCTTCATTTTTCTGCTTAAACCTTTCAATGGCTCATACTGGTTTAAAAGCATTTTCACTCATGTCCAGCAAAATCCTCTGAGAGCAAAGTATATACTTCTTTCATGGCTTAACCAGAGTAGTTCCCAAACTACAAGAGGAACTATTTTATATTGCCTTTAACATAGGAGATGGAGACAGATTCTTCTTCTTTTTTTTTTTTTTCTTTTTAAATGGAGTCTTACTCTGTCACCAGGCTGGAGTGCAGTGGCGCAATCTCGGCTCACTCCAATCTCTGTCTCCCAGGTTCAAGCGATTCTCCTGCCTCAGCCTCCCAAGTAGCTGGGACTGCAGGTGCGTGCCATCACGTCCAGCTAATTTTTGTATTTTTAGTAGAGACGGGGTTTCACCATGTTGGCCAGGATGGTCTCAATCTCTTGACCTCGTGTTCCACCTGCCTCAGGCTCCCAAAGTGCTGGGATTACAGGCATGAAACACTGTGCCCAGCCAGGAGACAGATCCTTTAAGCAAAATTTTCTTAAAACCAGTCACTCTTGGCTAGGTAAAATTTGCTTGAAATTGAGGAAACATAGTAAACTTGTATGTCTTTATCTTTTTTCTTTTTTTTGCAGAGCTCCAAGGCTACAGGATGGAGAACATCCCAGGTCAGCCCAGGGATGGTGATGGAAGGACCCCCTAGAAAAGAGAGGCCATCTTGAAGGTAGCACTGGAGAATGGAAAATTAGAGCTTTCCTTGGACCTGAGCAGCATGAAGTAAGCAAGAAAAGATCCATGAGGCATTCCCAACTCCCTCCCGAAAGCAAACTCTGTCCAATCCACACCTGAAGTAAAGACCCATTCTCTGTAGCCTTTGGTGCTCAACATGTGAAGGGTACACTCCTTTTCGTTGGAGAAGGGAGGTGAACATGAGATGTACCATTCTAACTTCTTAGTGTGAAGCATACAGAAAGTGCATGATGAATTTTTGAAAAGTCAAGCTTTCTAGCAAAGCTTTTCATGTCACTGTCTTAATCTGCCTCTGAATATTCATTTTCTGCCACCTACTGCTTGACACTTTATGAACTGTCAACAACATCTAAACTTCACTGTCGAAACACCACACCATGATCCATGCTTTCACTGTGTGCCCCTTTGCATAAAATATTCTGTGTTTCTCCACTCTGCCTTGGACTTCTAAACCCTCCTAATTTTTTTGAGACTCAGCCGATCTTCTACAGAAATATTTATCTCACGTTTTCCCTCAAGATGAGTTTGGTGCTCTACAATATTCATGTTTCAGAAAATACAGGTATTGCAATATATCATCATTGCAAGCAGATATATTTATCCCATTCACTAAGTTGCTAGTTGCTTGCATGACTGTATCCTGCTAATCTTTCAGGTGGCTCCTGTGGCACATAGTGGATATTCAATAAATGTATTGAAGAAAGAAATACTAGAGTTATATGCATATTTGTACTTTTTTTCCTTAGTGTAAATTAGAGTTCCTTTTCCTTTTAAACTAAGGGTGATTCATAGAGTATAACGGCAGAGCATTTTTCCAGCACCGCTACAATCCAATCATGATAAAAATCCATTGATGATCATGGCGATCTGGACAAGGAGCTACTTCAAGTTCTCTTCAAGTGACAGCAATCCTCTTCCTGAGGTCAGGTATAGACCTGTCCCCAACATCTGCCAAAAGCGCAGCCAAAACTGAATTTTTGCCACAACTATCTCATTTAGTTTCTGAAGCATGATTTATATATTTCGATGTTCTAAGAGTCAAGTATAAATGACATTATCGAAAGCGTATTCAGTGACTTCAAGGAAGCATTTGTTCTCAAGTGTCTGCAGGCAACATCTTTGTTTTGACAACCCACAAATCTCAGCACAACTAAGTTATTTCTATGAAAAATTAAACTTCTAGTTCCCAGTAACAGTGATTTTCATCTCAGTCTCCTTATAAAAGAAATGTATCTTTGAACTTTCTTAAATGTAATCCTTATCTTTAAGGATTATTTTTTATATAATGAGCCCATTCCCAATTATTAAATATCCACTTAATTATTTAAATATATTATAAAATATGGATAAGAACACACTGGATTGTGTTTATTGCAGCATCCTTTGCTGAACATCACCTACGATCTTAAAGTGCCTTAATTCAATCCTGTTATAAATGGTCTCCTGCCTATTGCTGGGTGAAGGTTTTTCTGGATAAGATCTCAAGTCCATGATCTGAGTCAAATATCTATATAATTTATCTTTAAATAATTTGCAGATTTATGAAATAAGAAATATACACCCAACTTAAAACATTTAAAGAGAGAAGAAAGGGAAAATGCCTTGAGTGGAATTTGGTGGTGGTATTTGGGGAAACAAGGAAAAACAAAGTAGATTACTCGCTCTGCAAGGATTCTCAAATGCTAACTCGAAGGGTTTTTGACAACATTACTAGTTATGTAGAATCCATTTGATCACTCTAGCTCCCCTCTTGCCTCTTGTCAGGCAGTTACCCAGGTGCCGAAAATGTGGCAGTGAATAAGACAAATAGGATCCTTACTCCCATGGAATTTGAATTCTAAGATGGTAGTTCAAAGAAATAAATGAAGAAAATATTTCTCATAAGTGCCTTTAAGAAAATAAATACAGTGATGTATAGAGTGTTGCTTGAAGCAGAAGGGAAGGACCACATATCAACTCAGATTCTCAGAGAAGGCCAGGAAGGTGACTTCTGAGTTTAGATCAGAAAGATAAAAACCAGTAAGATTTGCTAAAAAGCAGGTGAATAATAAGAAACAGCAAATACAAACACACTGAAGAAGAAATAAACTTGGCAACAATGTGGTCATGAGGGCTGAAACTTCATGTACAGGAATACATAGGCAGGAACCAGAGCAAATGTGAATGTATGGATTAAAAGGAGAAATTGGATTTTGTGCCAAAGGTGGTTCCTAAGCCATAGAATGACATGATCTTAGTATTTTTGAAAGCTCTCTCTCTTGCTAACAATGTTAAGGTCTAAAAATAGTTCCAAAACAATAATATTATTTTACTCCTGGCTAATTTTCTAACCAATAGTGTATCAAGTATTATTAGCAGTTTTCAGTGTGACTTAATTTCCAAAGTCTATCTTTGTATTTCATTTTTATTTTCAGTCATCATCATAATCATTAATCTCATCTACAATCTTAGGCATTTTAGTGCTACTAAAAACAGAATTTTAAATAATAACAGTTTTATTATACTTGTATTCCCTCAAATATGAGCCTTAATATTTTAATTCTCTTTATAAAATAGTTTCTGTCTTTCTTTCTTTGACTGTCAATGAACATTTACTTTTTATACAGCTATAAACCTGTATTCAAGTAGATAAAATGCATTTAAAGTTTTATGAAATTCTTTAAAAATAATTTACCACTGAAGGTACAGAACTAATCTTTCAAATCTCCAAAGCTCATAAAAAGCAGTAAGTTAGAATTAGTGAAAAATAACTGATATGGCAATAGGTTGTATATAAATATCCAGAAATATTATTAAACATTGGTTTTTTGTTGCAACTGTTTATAAAATTCATAAGGAAAACATGTTCTTTCTCTACTCTTGTATGTTTTCAGTTTATATGTATTTCAAACTTATCATAAGGAAGAGCTGGAAAGTGGCACAGATAAGGTATGCAAAGGAAAATAAATACTCATGGGTAACAAATGCTCATCTTAAAATCTCAGTCACCTAGATCACTGTATCCAAACAGAAAATATCAGGAGGCATTAGAAAGTCAAAGAGAAATATTCCAAGTTACTTTTCTTTGACTGACAAGAAGCGTATTAGTCAGCATTCTCCAAGAAAAAGATTTATTTTAAAGAATTGGCTTACATGATTATGGAGTCTGAGAAGTCCCAAGCTGTTTTGGGCCAACTGGAGACCCAGGAGGGCTAATGATGTAGTTCCAGTTCAAAGGTCAGAAGGCTTAAAAGGCAAGAAGACCTGATGTTTTCATTCAAGTTCAAAGACAAGAACCATCTCCCAGCTCAAAGGCAGTAAGGCAGGAGAAATTTCCTTGTATTCAGGGAAGGGGCAGCGTCTTTGTTTAATTCAGGCCTTCAATTGATCGAACAAGACCTACCCAATTTAGGGAGGACAATCTGCTTTGTTCAGTCTATTGATTCAAATGTTAAGCATCACAAAACACTCTCACAGGAACACTCAGAATAATGTTTGACCAAATAACTGGGCACCTCATGGCCCAGTCAAGTTGACACATGAAATTAATCATCACAAACCATGAGGCAATCTTCACAGCTTAGGCCAATAGTCACTTATTCATTTATTCTACCATCATTTACTAATACCCTGAGAAACACGAGATCTATTTTACATGATGGGGATTCAGTGAGATACAAGAAATTATCTCTGACTTCAATAGATTCATGGTCTTTGGGAAAAAGGAAAATGCATACATAAAATTCAGTGAGATAGTAACCAAAGAAAATAGGTTAGAAAGAAAGAGCAAGGTCACAAGTCACAGAGGGAGGTTCAAAAGTTTTAGCTCTAAAGTTTAGAGAATGGTAGTGAGATTACTTGCGAAGAGGAAATAAACATTCCAGGGAGAGGGAGCACACTGACAAAAGAAATAGAGACAATCAGGAAGGACAGTGGGAAATGCAAGTGGACTGGGAGTAAAGAAAAGCCTGAAAGGTCGGGAGAAGCCCAGGGACAGTGGAAGGTTACGTCATCAAAACCTTTGTATGTCCTGAACAATGCATTACTCCTTGATTGTTACCAGGATCCAGCATAAATCTTTTTCTAAGTAAAAGGGAACTCAACAGCTCATATTTTCCCAAAATGAATAAATGAATTTATTTCATTTTGGGAAAATTTTAGCCAGTCTTTACCTGAGTTTTGCCAAAATCTTTTTTGCAATTACCAATTATTAACACTCTTCCTGTCCTCCAATGACCTGTCCTGTGAACATTTAGTCTTTAAATGCACATCAGCACTCTTTTATTCAGCACCCATTAATTAAGCACAAGTTATCCCAGGTACCATGCTATGTGCTGATAGATTAGAGTGGATGGAACTGATGTAACCCCTTCCTCATGAAGCATAACAGCTTCTAGTGGAGAAAGTAAACAGAGAATTACAAAAGAAAAATATGTACTTTTAAAATGTGATTACTGCAGTGAATGTAAAGTACAGACTAGCTGGTTGTCAAAGCAAAAGTCAAAACCTTGCCCAGATGAAAGAATCTCAGAGAGACCCAAAGAAACTTCTTTTATCTCAAAGTTCCTGTGTCACAATTGTTAAGGTCCAAACTTTAAAGTATGCATTAACCTGTGGTCTCACCCAGGAATAGAACTGTTATGTTAACTGTCATTCTTATCTGGAAACAAGAAATTAATTTTCAGTTCCTTTTTGACTTCAGGATCAGATTTATTCATTTGTTACTTCTATTGATTATCATTGACTGACTTATCCACTCCCTTTTCGGTGGTGTTGTTATTTAGTTCGCTTTAAAATTATACCCAGAGCTCATGCCGTCAAAATCCAAGAAGCAGCGTAGGGAATAAGAATAAGGTTTGTCACAGTTCTCTGCCTCTAGGCAATTAAATTTTTATACTGTCTTCTTATAACTAAATAGGAGACATAAAAACCTGTAATTGAAGTGAGATGAACTCATTTGCTTTTCCAAAGTCCAAGCAGTTTTTCATCATGCCAATACCATTCAGAGGCTCCCACCATCCCCATCCTCAAGCAGAAAGCAAGAGACGTGCCCCTCCAGTCTTTGGTAATCGTTCTGATATTGAAAACGTAAGGGGGAATAAAAGAAACTCAGAAGCGTGTTCATTTCCACTAAGCTTCCACCCAGTTCTCCAGGTTAACCTGGTATTTTATAGACCAAACAATTTATCGAGGCCTTTTCTTACCGGCCTTTTACATATGACCAGTTCTTCCCACTGAGCTTCTCTTCTCTTCTCGTCTTCCTGCTGTTGTTGGATCCCCACCATTACCATTCACCACCCCACATTAATCACACACCTGCTTTAAACTGGCTGGGCCCTGGTCTACTCCGTTTGAAAAGATCTGCCTTCACAGCGTCCATGCTCACAGGTGATGGGACTAAGGGCCCTTTACGACACCTGGTGAGATGGGGTTCTCTGTTTCATTAGCAAAGCAAGAATATACGAAGGCTGAAAAGGAGACTAATGTGTGGGGGTGAATGCTTTTCATAGAGAAAAAGCTTTTATGCAGTGAACTGTCATAGATAAAACATTGAATATGCAATTTGGGGCTCTGATTTTGCATTTAAATATCACCTGTTTTAAGAATACCAAGACATTTAACTATACTAGGGATTGAAGTTCTTAATTCTAAAAATGTGAAAATACAAATACAGCTGGCAGTTAAATTCAATTAATTTTATTTAACAGGCATTATTGAGCTCAGAGTGAACACATATTGATTCATTCATCCATTTAGCTATTCATGTATTAACTTACTTAACAAAGATGTACTTAGGATCAACTCTGGGTAAGCTATGAGCCTCAAACGTGGGAAAAGATTGGTTTTTATTTTCTCATCATATTGGACTTATATGACACAGAAGAATATAAATGTAATTTTTGAGATCTTCAGGATTAGAAAAAAAATGTTCTCTGTTTCTAGAATCAAACAAACCATTATTATAGTTCTATCACCTCACTGATTCATTGATGCATTCATTCATTCAATAAACAATTACTGAAATCCTAATGTCTACGTTGCATGAGGCTCAATTGTGATAGAAAGAAATTATTATCTCATAGATTATTTGGATAAATAAAAAAATTTACCATGGCTTGCTCACAAGATGTTAAGGTCAGAAGGCGGGAGAGCAGAATAGATTTGCTGCTTTACCGAGAAGTGGAAACTCTGCTTAGGCAATTGAGAATCATTAAGGACTTTAATAGAGAAAGAGGAATCTGGTCAAGTTAGCAAGGTCTTTTGGAGGAAGTCTGAAGAAGGAGTTAGAAGGCAGAAAGCCCAGGGAGAGTTAGGAGGCCTGGAAGGGAGTTACTGCAATGAACCCCATGAGAGACAGTGGGATCTCAACCTGGCACTCAGGCTGTGGGATGAAGAAGAAGTAACCCATTTGGAAGAAGCTGATATAATTGTATTAGTCAGGGTTCTTCAGAAAAATTGAACTAATAGGAGATATATGTAGGGGATGTATATATACACACATATCTACAAATATTTATAAATATATATATATTACACACATATATGGATATTTATTATGAAAAATTGGCTTACATTATTGTGGAGGCTGAGAAGTCTCCCATTTGACATCTGCAAGCTGGAGAATCAGAAAAGCCAGTAGTATAATTTAGTCTGAAGGCCTGAAAGTCATGGATCCAGTGATGTAAATCCCAATCCCAACACAGGAGATGATGAGATGAGATGTCCCAACTCAAGTAGTGAGGCAGGGACATAGTAGTGTCCTATAGTAGTGAAGTGAAGTGTCACCCTTCCACATTTCAGTCTATTCCCACATTGTCCAGGGATTGGACAATGCTCATCCACACTGGGGAGGACACTGTTTTGCTAAGACCTGTAATTCAAATGCATCTGGAAACAGCCTCACGGACACACCGAAAACAATGCTTAATGTGAGCACCCTGCGGTCCACTCAAATTAGTACATAAAATTACCATCACGAACCCTAGTTATGTAGATTTAGGAATCACTATTATGTAGACAAATACAAATCTGTTAAGGGTCAGAAGGATTAGGGTAGTAAAGCATAACATTTCCATAGCCTTTACCATCGACTAAATGCTGCACACAGATTTTCAGAGAACAGACTCACAGATTAAATCCTTGCAGTGATCCTAGGAAAAAGCTACAATTTCTCTCTAATTTTACACATGAAGAAACTAAGATGAGAGAGGTTAAAGAAAGTTTCTCAAGCCTCTGAATAAGTGCTAGATTTAAACCTCAGGTATACTCACATCCATGGATTTAACCACTACACAAAAGGTAGTATCAATACTGTCATTGCATCTTATTATAGTAATTCTTGCTCAGAGTAACATTAAATTGTACAGAAGAAAACTAGACTAAAGTGTAACACTGTTCTCCTTTTTTCTTTCCTTATCCATGCTCTATGAAACTCTTTTCAGCCTGATTTTTTTTTTTAGATCTTATAATGGTTTCCTCTGTAATTGTCAATGATGCTTATTGACACTCTTTAGTAAAGATGACACCTCTTCCCCACAGAGCTTGGCCCTCCCGGGTTCAGCTGTGCTTACTGAAAAAAAAAAAAAAAAAGATGACACCTCTTTTCCCGTCACTCTGAGGATTGAGTTAGTTTAAATGCACTTCAACCCACATTCTCCCCTCCTGGCCCCAAAGTCTGGTAGTTGTGATTACTGCTCTTAGCTTTTATATTGACCATTTATGACACTAGTAATGTACATAAATTATTTCTTGTTCCATAGCATTCTTATGAGATTTGTTGACCCTTCCTCACTTCCGATGATGAAGTTGTTATAACCCTTAACCCTACTTTCCCCATATTCCCACACTTTCCTTGCTCTTTCATCTCTTGTTATGCTAGTGAAATTTTTCCTTAACTTTACACTTCCATGGTACCCTTCTGGTCCTGAGTCATATGTGACAGAATCTATGAGGTTTGTCAGACTCGGGTTTTTGATAGCAATGTCATGGAAATATTTTCTGTGTTTGAATTACCCAAACTCCACAGAAATTCTAACCATACCTCCACCCTTATCCTCAACCCCACCACACTCAAGAATGCAAGCTTTAGAAGAGACTGAGAGACCCAAGTCCTTTTACCAATGATGAATGTCAGTGATTTATTCTATGCTATTTTTTCTGAACTCTCACCCTTTTCCCCCAGTTCAGAGCATTCTTATCTGCTGGAAAGATTTATTCTCTATGATTCTTCCAAATCTCTAATTTAGGATTGTTCTTCAATAATTAGCATATTTTGTCTCATTGGATGCTTTTCTTTTTTAACTACCCTATCCTGTTTGTAGAAGATCCTTTAGACCAAACCTCTCTAGAAAACTGATTCTTCCAATAGCTCCAAAAATGTCTGAATCTTAATTCCAACTTGAGCTGGATCATAGTTATACAGAATAGCCTTAATTAAGAAATGAGTTTCACCAAACACTAAATCCACACTTTCCTGAAGCAAAGCTGGCCAAACAAAAATATTTTTGAAATTGAACCTGACCCTAGCTAATAAATCTGGTTTAGTTCCCGAAATAGAATTGTTTCTAAATTCGACCTTGTCTCAAAATGTTTGGAGACAAAAACAGCTAAAGATGCTCATGTCTATTCATTCTAACCTCAGGTCTACCACATATTGTGGGCATCTGAAGGCCAGTCCTGCTTATGCCATGTCTTTCATCTCAGCCCTTCAGGGATCTGCTGGAGAAAATGGGCTTTTAAGAGAATGACTGAGCAGCAGAGTTTCTGCCACTTGGGAGGCTGAATTCCCACATGCTCCTAACTCCTGTGCACTGGCAGCTCTTAAGGGCTCTTCAAACTCTCTTCAGTCCTTAGATGGCCTGCAAATATTAGACGTTTTTTTCTGTTTTTTTTCTTTTTCTTGTTTTCTCCGTTTTGCTTTCTTCTCTCATTGGAAGACCATTTAAATGTGTTAAATAGGGGCTGTGGTTATTTTAAGTAGATGCTCTAACAGTTCTCATTAAAGTTTTAAGAATC
Source organism: Cacajao melanocephalus (assembly GCA_963573385.1). NCBI lineage: Eukaryota > Metazoa > Chordata > Mammalia > Primates > Pitheciidae > Cacajao > Cacajao melanocephalus. The sequence goes on from CAUYLG010023848.1 coordinate 32,349, forward strand.
TTCTAGAAATAAGAAAGTAGTTACTAGCAGGTATTTCATACATTTTGAAATAAAGAGATAGACAGACAAATCTTCAAAATGTCTCAGGTTTGTGCTTCAAAATATCTAAACCTATTTTATTATTGCTACATGCTGCCATACAATACTTTTTCTGGTAATAAATCCTTAGAGAATCCTGAGAGCTTTTAAAATATTATAGAATAGATTCTTATAACCTGGAACCACTGAGATCTAAAATATGGGAGGATTGCTGGCTACATAATCTTGCAAAATCCTCTAACCTTCTAATGCTTTGATTGATTAATCTGATATTACTTTGCTTCAAGCTTCATAGGTCCATTGACTACTAATCAGGTTTAATGAATATAATTCTATTAGAAAATATTAAGCACCATAAAATTCTTGCCTTGATGATTTTTAACTAAATGCATTGATAACTATTTTTGACAGTCTTGCTGAGCAGTGATTATTCAAAAAAACTGTTTTCTGGCTGCAATATATCACATCCAATTTCCTTAGAATTATATTTTCAGAGATTTTCCTATTCATCTATAATCCAAAATGAAAAGTTAACTAGGTGATGAACAAAGTTTCCTAAGATGACTTGCAAGATACGAAGAAAAATTCATGAAGGAAATTTATTCTCTAAAAATTCAAATAAAGTTTACTAAGTAAGAAGACAGATCTATTTTGATAAACATGGATTAGATAACTGGGCAATATATAAGTAAGAATACACCGGTTTAACCGAAAATTTAAGGAATCAGTTAGCTTCCTTAATGCTTAATGCCACCAAGGGGAATTTCATAAAATGTTCTTGAAGCTTTTTTATAATTTATTTAAGAATCACGTTAATAACTGCACAGAGACCAAGATATATAAAACTGAGTACAGATTTATCATGACATTGAAATATAGTTCCTGATAGGCTTACATATAATAAAATTGTGAGAGGATAAGAATGGTGGCTTACACATTTCCACAATCTAACTTTTACAGAGTTAACGTCTAGATAAACTAGCAGTTGCAGAAGTAAGTTCCTTGTATTATGAGGTTTCTGTGATGGTTAATTTCATGTCAACTTGACTAGGCCATGGGGTAGCCAGATATTTGGTCAAACATTATCCTGGGTGTGTCTGTGAGGGTTTTAAAAAATTATTTATTTAACATGTAAATGAACATACTGAGCAAAGCAAATTGCCCTCCCTAAGGTGGGTGGGGCCCATTCAATCAATTCAAGGCCTGAATAAAACCAAAATGCTGACCCTTCCCTGAATAAGAGGGAATTCCTCCTGTCTGACTGCCTTCAAACTGAGACATTGTTTTATTCCTGCCTTCAGACTTAAATGGAAACATCAGCTCTTCCTGGGTCTCACCCTGCCAACCTTTGAACTAAAACTACATCAGTCCTCCTGGGTCTCCAGCTTGCCAACTCACCCTGCATATCTGGGTACTTGGGACTTGTCTGCCTCCATAACGCCTGAGCCAATTCTTATAATAAATCTATTCATATCATATATGTGTGTGTGTGTGTGTGTGTGTGTGTGTCTCTGTGTGCCTAATATACATGCATACCACATTTATGTGTATATCTATATACACATCTATATGAGTTATATACATATATAGATATACACAGCTATATAGATATACACCTATGTATATACACATCTATATAGATACCTGTATACACATTTATATATACAAATATATACATACACAAATAAATATGTAGCTATCTAGATATGTTAGATATACACATATATATGAATATGTATGTATGGTATATATATGAATATATATAATCTAAGCTAATTCATATATATGATACCTATATATATTCATATTTATATGATACCATATATATATTCATCCTATATATAAATATATATGTTAGATATGTGTATATCTAACATATCTAGATAGCTACATATTTATGTATGTATACATCTATATTTGTATATATAAATGTGTATACAGGTATCTATATAGATGTGTATATACATAGGTGTATATCTATATAGCTGTGTATATCTATATATGTGTATAACCATATATATATATATTCATCCTATATATGAATATATATATATATATATATATTTGAATTAGCTAAGGACAGTCAACAACCACATGTGTGTGTGTTGGGGGTGTGATGTGTGTGTTGGGGGATGGTAGGGATGGTGTTTCTGTGTGTGTGAGTGTGTGTGTGTGTGTGTGTGCGTGTGTGTAAGTAGAAAGTGATGACTGTGATGACTGTTGAGAAAAAGGGACCAGGGTTTTTTTCTTAAATAACCCTTTTGTTTTAAGAAACGGAGAGCCACAGGGAAGAGACCAAGGGCTAAAAGTTCCTAGTAAAATATATTTTGGTCTGATAAAAATTAATGACTCCTTTATTTGGGAACAGCTAATATTATAGAATGCATCTTCACCAATACACACAAATATTACTTCGGATATAAACAATATAAAGCGTAAATTCACACAATTTTTGGGGGGAAGTACAAGTATAGGTAGAAAATTAACACAAATATTTCTTGGGATTTACAAGATGTAGACAGTAACTTTATTTTTCCAGTTCACCTTTAATTACTTTTTTCCATCTAAAGAAATAGGAAAAAAAGGTCCAGGAATCATTGGTGACTTTCTTAAATCAGCTTCAAATCAATCAAGCAATATTGATGCATTCCTGCAATTATATATTTTATATATATTTTATATAATATATTATATTTTTATATAATATATGTTATATATACTATATAATATATATTATATACATTTTATATAATATATATCATATTATATATATTATATAATATATATTATATAAATATTATATATTATATATTTTTATTGCATTTTAAGTTTTGGGGTACATGTGAAGAACATGCAAGATTGTTGCATAGGTGCATACATGGCAATGTGGTTTGCTGCCTTCCTCCCCATCACCTATATCTGACATTTCTCCCCATGTTATCCCTCCCCAACTCCCCACCCCCCACTGTCCCTCCCCTAGTTCCCCCCCACAGACCCCAGTGTGTGGTGTTTCCCTCCCTGTGTCCATGTGTTCTCACTGTTCAACACCCACCTATAAGTGAGAACATGTGGTGTTTGATTTTCTGTTCTTGTGTCAGTTTGCTGAGAATGATGGTTTCCAGGTTCATCCATGTCCCTACAAAGGACACGAACTCATCATTTTTTATGGCTGCATAGTATTCCATCATGTATATTTGCCACATTTTCTTGAGAAACATATTACAGTGTATAAAGTAAAAGTTAAAGTAACCCATCACTACTGACAATGTTGTGCCACAATCTTCTTGTTAATGGTTGGTTTTACAGTTTCAAAACTTTTTCAATTCATTTCCATGAATATATATGTACGTATACAAATATATATGTTTTCAAGACAGCAATGGAATTTAAATATACTATAGAACTACACTGGAACCTTTAAATTAAGATATGAACTTATTTATCTGCATCATTCTTTTTAGGTATACTTTTATTCCATGTAGTGGTAGTTCCTTAGTTTCTTGTACTCCTTAGAAGCACACAATAGGTTTAATGTGCAGTGCCCTTGAGGATAGACATTTCCCTGTGAATGGTATGTGAGTGAGAGAGACGTGTTATCACTTTCAAGTAGAAGCTTTGAGAACTGTCTGCAAGGCACCACACCCTCTCTTCTGCTAGGAACATGGTATAAAACCCCAGGTTGGTTGTGGCACTTTCTTCCTGGACCCTGGATAAGAACACAAGGCAGAGTTCCAGCTGACCTGAGAGGACCCTGTGTGAGCAAGAAATCACCTTTTGTTTTAAGTACTGAGATTTTGGAGTTGTCTATTACTGCAACATACTCAGATACTTCTCAACTCATACACAGTACTGATATACAATCGATATTGTGAGCTAGTTTAATCATTTTCCTAATAGAATTATTATTGCTTCCAACTGTTCACAAATACAAAACGGTGGCAATACACCAATTTATATTGTACATTTTTATATCCACAGGCAGATTTTTGTGTAGTCAATTTTGACAAATATTGCCAAAACTCTCCTCTATAAAGATTGTAGTAGCCGCACTTGGTGGCTCGTGCCTGTAATCCCAGCACTTTGGGAGGCTGAAGCGGGTGGATCACTTGAGGTCAGGAGTTGGAGACCAGCCTGGCCAACATGGTAAAACCCCACCTCTACTAAAAACACAAAATTCAGCTGGGCATGATGGCAGGTGAGGGGAATCACTTGAATCTGGGAGGTGGAGGTTGCCGTGAGCTGAGATCATGACACTGCACTCCAGCCTGGGCAGCAGAGTGAGACTCCATTTAAAATAAATAAATAAATAAAAAGATTACGGCAATTTATACTATTAGAAATGGTCCAAGCATGGGCAGTATAGAGAGACCCTGTCGCTACCAAAAATTCGAAACAAAAACTTTACTCAGGTGTAGTGTCACATGCCTGTGATCCCAGCTACTTGGAAGGCTGAGATGAGAGGATCGTTTGAACCCAGGAGACTGAGGCTGCGGTGAGCCATGATCATATCGCTGCATCCCAACCTGTGTCACAGAGTGGCGAGTGGCACCCTGTCTCTAAAAAAAAAACAGGAAAGAAAGGTTTCCAAATAGATTAATTTTATCAATGCTCATAAATATTGCAGCAATCATATGGTAAAGAAAACGAGCATATTCAGGAAATGAGACCACTTTGGTGATGTATATAACATGCTTAATATAGCCTATGACCTAAGGGTTTCCTAGATATCCAAATCATATTTCCCTGAAATCGTTGGTAAAATGGCTCTAATCTCTTCACTGTACATTGTTTCTTATTTGTTTCTTTTGTTTGAAAGGATGAGAGAAGGGCAGGCAGCTGAAGTAGTCCATGTTTTATGAGTTTTATTTTTTTCTGATTTATTTTTCCCTTTGTAGTTTGTTTTAATTTTATAGAAATTATATCCCTTGGGACACCTCTGAATATCAATGAGAAAGAGAGGCAACTCAAAGTTTTGTGAGGACTGAAGCTTATATAGACGGAAGAGGGATGTTTTTAATTAAGAAAAACCTACAAAATTATGAATTCTGTGATCCATATGAAAATACCCTGCTAAAATAAATGTATGTCCAACCCAAGTTCTTCTTAGCCAAATTCCCAAAATTCCCATAGCCATTCCAACGTCCCCAAAACAAGGAGAGGTAGAATGGAAAGTAATTTAGAGTAGAAAAGGGTATCACTTTCAACTGACCAAAGTCAAAATAGCCTACTTTTACCAATTTTACCAAATCATATGACCACACACAAACACATTAGTAGGGTCTCTCCCCTCATCTTAAAGTAGCTTTAACATTAAATTTAAGCTTTATTAGTTTCACATTCAACCTGCCTATGGCAATCAATCTAAATATAATTTATTGAAGATCTTTTCCTGTTCTTTACTTACCTATTTTATTTAATTTCCTTTTATTCCTACTGTTAGTTTTCATGAAATGTTTGGCAATCCTTGGTCTTCTGTCCACACTTATTAATAAATGTGTCGATCAGTTAAGGTATGGGTAATGAATATCCTCTTTAGTAGATCCATAAACTCTTAAACTTCACCTAGGACTTTAGCTTTTAGAGATAAGTAAAATATTTTCCACAGTGCCTGCATATAAACTCCACAGTGTCTAGATAATCTGCCCCCTGCCTTTCTCTCTGGCCTCATCTTTATACTTGTGACCTGTAGGGTTCCCCAAAACATCAAGGACATTTTATCTCAAAAACTTTGCAATTCCCCAGATACCTAAAATATTCCCTCAAGTATTTGCATATTTGACTATTCATTGTCTTTATCCCATCTCATCTTCTTAGATTTAGTGACTGATGCATTGATAAAGCAGAAAGGAAAAAACTAAGAGAAGTCATCAGAAAATAATGAGACCAATACATTTTTAGCCTTACTGTTTCCTTGTACTAATTTTTCTTCATTTTTATGCCTTGACTTGTCTTGCTTTCTGTTCCAAACCACTCTGATGAAGTTCTCCATTGGTGTATTTTACAGAATCCTAATATTTATTTGAAAAGAATCCATGCATTCAAATTTAAAATGATGTAAACTTCTTTCAAAGATTCCACCCAACAATATTTGAGATGAAGTACACTTTTTCCAAGAACTAGATAAATTTAATCATATTTTAGCTTCATAAGATCCCTATCCTTGTGTTTTTCCCAAGCGAACTCCATACCCTCATGTTCAAGATTTTGTTGCAGGCTACCCTCTCCTCATGCTCCAGTTTTTTCAAGCTCTACCTTGCTTATTGCCTATTGCAGTATTTGACAACAGAGACTTGTCTCTCTTACCCAATGCATGCAATCATTTGAATTTGAGATCTTTGAAGCATGATCCTGTAGTCTGGGAGGCGACCGGGGTTTCCAGGGACTTATATGTACAATACTGGATTGACAGGTTTCAGTAAACAAGAGTGGGATGGTTGAGAACTTGGACAATGTAATTGGCATTTGAAGACTATGAGAAGTCAAAAACATTTTAGAGTAGAACATTTCAATGCTAGTCTCAGAAAAAGTCTAAAGGATCCTCAGGCAAGCAGACCATTTTGTGAGAATTATATTCAGAGATATCTAATGATCTTCAAAATGGTCTCAGGGATCTGTATAGTTTTCTTCATAGTCTTCATTGTAAAAGGAAAAGCATATGCTTACCAAGGAAGCAGTAAGTCAGCATATGTAATCTCTGACAAACAGGTGTCAAACCCCAAAGGAATGAGGAGGATGACAAAACAATGCCTCCACTGGCAGTGTTTAATCTTCTACTCTCAGAGCAGGCGCCTTGCAGCCATTTGAATACTTTTGAATTTTGTCACATCTGAGTAGCACTTGAACATCATACTTTATAGTCCTTAAGGTGTTAGTAAGTTGGGTTAAGTTGATGCTACCAACTTGATATAAATAATCACATCCATTATATGAGCTCAAAGATAAGCAGGGTTACCATATTTTATTCATGACCATAGCCTGATCACTGATCACCATAGCTGGTATATAACAAGTATTCAAGAAATATTTATTCAGTGAATGAAATAAAGTAGTTTAATATGTTAACTTTATACAAAAAATTCTTAACTATTAAAGTAAAAATAAATGTGAATTTTTAAATTGAAGTGTTGCAAGTAGCACCTTTCAAGGACCCCTGTGAAAAAAATATTACTAAAGAAGAGGGTATTGAGGCACAAATGCCCAGTGGGATTGGACATTTTAACTTAATATCAAGTCTCTCTCTCTCTCTTTTCCCTTTCATTAATAAATGTGATATCATATGATATATTCACAAAGAAAGACAAGAAAAATTGGATTGATGTATTCCTTAACACAAAATACCTCCAGAAGGCAACAATAGTTACCTTAAGGAAAATCAACAAACAAAATCAATTAAAAAGCCAACTTAACTATTTGACCCTAGCAAAGTGATTTGTCCTTCATTGAAACCAGCTAGAAGATTGATAAGAAATTATCAATGACAAAGATTTTAGCAAACATAAGTCCCCTACACTGATCTGTGGTACCTATTGAAGTTCATTCTATCATAGAGAAAAATATTGCTTTTTTAGTGATGAGTATATATACCTAAATTAGATAGGTCACTTCCATTCAGGCTATTTGGAACTGCATAGTGATTAAAATGTCTTTGAGTCTTTGCATATGATGAATAGTAAACTAATAAAAATTAATTTAAATGAGAGTTGATTTAAATGATAGTTAATTTAAATTAATTTAAATGAGAGTCTATGTTATATGAATCTTCGATTCATATAAGCCTGGTTTAAATTTCCACAATCAATTACTATTGTGTATTAGTTTGGGAAAGTTTTCTAAACCTCAGCATCTTTACCCAGAAAATGAACATATACGTGGGGTTGAGGTGAGAATTAAGGGAGATATCTTAAAAACTTAGTTCAGTGTTGGCATAAAGTAAGAAATAAATTGTAGTGGTCATTACTATTGCTATTTTTATTAGTCTTACTTTTTAATGAGTTATACACTCATAAGTAGTGATACTTAGGGTATCATTGTATGCATTTTGTGAACTAGGATTATTCCGGATTGGTTGTATCTCATGCTCTACGTTGTGTTTCATTCTTGTTAAAATTCTCACGCATTTCTAATGTATGTCACCATGCTATATTTGCACATTAATAACAATTTCTTTATTTGGATAAAAAGTGAGGTTTAAATAAATCTATAGATGAATAGATATAGATATAAAACTGCCTAAATAATGCTCACATGTATACATAACAATTCTGCCCTATAAATTATAAAGTGTCCCAGGGTCTCACCCAATATTTGTTTTATATAATGAGAGAGAAGAGCAGAAAATATAACCTCAAGAGAATATATAAATCAACTAGAATCGAAGCTTTACAAGTATACTGACTTTGGCCTGTTATGCCCAGAACAGTGCTTGGTTTACAGGTGGACTTCAGTTAATATTTGTTGAATAAATACATAAATTAAATAAATGAACATTTTCTGGTAGTTTTATCTGCAGAGCAATTGGCCAGGCACCTTGGGGAATACAAGATTTACAACAAATAAATGTAGCTTCTCTTTCTGGAACTCACCATGTAAGTAGAGAAGAGAAATTCCCAACAAAATAACCATTATAAGTCACATGTCATTGTAGTGAAGATCCGAGCACAATACCATGTATCAAGGTAGAGGGGGAGGGTGCTTGAGGGGTGTACGTTAATTCCAACTGGGGAAAATCATGAAAGAATCCTAATACTATTGTCCACTATTCAGGGCACTTGACACTAATTTCTAAGCAATATTTCGAATAATTTTAATATAAATCTGCCCTCATGAGAAACACTGGCCTCCTAAAATGGGAGGTGGGCACCCAATCACAAGGAGTTGATTTAACCAAAAGCTGGGACTTTTTTTCCACACCACTCTTTACCCTGAAGTACCTCAAAGTCATCTTGATGAGGAGGGTTATGAAGTGGTGCATTCTTGTGTTTGGCCCTGTGGATGAAATGTTATTTCTGGGGGAAATGATACAATTTCCAATGTATGGGACAGAGTTGATTCTTTAATATAGCTTTCTCAGTACCAGCTTCATATTCTAATCCCCTGGAGGGGTTCTGGGAAAGAAAGAAAAGAGAAAAAGGTGGAGGAGAAAAAGAAGAAAAAATTGTCTAGCCCTAACCCCGAACTAATAAAATAATAATCTCTGAGAGAGGGGCCAAGACCTCATCATTAAATAAAAATCTCCCAAGAATGTAATATGTTGCCGTGATTGAAAGCCACATTTGTCTAAGACGATGCATCTCAAACTTTGCTGGGCGTAAGAATTATCTGTATGGCTTACTGAAATGGGATTCATGAGCCTCAGCCCAAAGATCTATTTGGGATAAAGCTCAAGGTTTTTCATTCTAACAAGTCCCAAGATTATGCTGTGCTGTTGGTCTGTGAAGCAGGCTTGGAGTAGCAATGCTCTAGGCAATGGCTACCAAAGGCTCCCTAAATACAGGCAGAGAAGCGAGTTGCCAAGGAGCTGCTGCTCAAAGGGTGATCTATGGACAGGCAGCATCAACACCTCCTGAGATCTTGCTAGAGATTCCAACTCTCAAACTTTTCTAAATCAGAACTTGTATGTCAACAGGATTCTCAGGTGGTAAGCATGTACATTCAAGTTTGAGAAGCACTGCTTTAATACTCAAATTTGATTGCATATTGGACTCACCTAGTAGATTTTTTTAATACTACCAGTGCCTGGACATTGGGACTTTTTAAGAATTGACCAAGTGATTTTTTTTTTTTTTTTGAACAACAAGGTTTGAGAAAACCACTGTTCTGTAAGACATGATGTGAGGTGATGTTATGCAAAATTTTCTCTGAAATTATTTTCTTCCCATCTCCTGGTTTGTCACATTGCCTGACATTCTACTAATAGATATTCACTCATGAATGTTAATAAGAATCTTCTCAAATACAAATCACTATAGGAGGAAGAACATTGTTTTATCAGTCATTCACAACATTGTGTCAACATATTAATTAAACTCTGAGATCACTGAGCTGGAAAAAATGAGTTGTAATGGGGGTTGGAAGAATGGAAGAAACCAATAATTTCAAACATTGGGGAGCTTTTTTTCATGGGCTGAGATGGATGGAATGTTGGACTGTTGATGGTGGTGAGATGGTGATAGGTTAGTTCTTCTTCAATCAAAAGGTACAGTAGCACACTGAACATTTGAGTAGATGGAAGAGTGGGACCAAACAGTGAGAATACATTTCTTTCTTTTTATGAAAAGAACATGGAAATAATTGGTGAGAAATTATGAAGTTATAATTATTTTGAGATTGGATATAAAAAAGAGTAAGTGGCTAATGAAGTATATGATAAGTCTCTGTGTTATTTTGCAAGCATTTTTTTTGTCAACTGACTGAGCTCCAGGATCTTGTCATATATTTATCATGCTCAATAATATTTTAGTTATTGATATCCCAACAACATCATACACACTGACTTGCTCCTTATTTAAGCCAGATTAACTCTGAAAGTATGACTGAATGAATATGCTAAGTACCCCTCCTATAAATATCTTGTCTACATACACAGGTCTAGGATTGCCAGAATTTTCTCTTTCATGCCACAAAACACCTTAGATGCACACTGAGTCATTTAACTGGAATTAGGTACATATGGAAAAAAGAGAAGTGTCAGCGTTCCTCTTATTTAATGGATCACCTTGAAGAAGAAGATACGCAGTGATTAAGGACAAATTGGGGGTCACATAACAAATTAAAAAGTCTAGACCCTCAATACTCACCAGCATCAGTCTTCTACAATGCATGCAATCTCATGGTCAACTGCAGAAGTTGAATAATGTGGGTACATTTCTTTGAAAAAGTTCTTATTTTGTTTCTTGATAAATAAATACCAGTAACAACAAAGTCAACTAATTTAAACTATTGCTTTTATTATAATTACACGGGAGCACAAATAAATAAGCACAAAAAGTATTGTAAAATATTGTCAATGCACTAAAGAAAACAATCTATTTTCAAACAACATCTGGTTACTTCAGTAGTATCAAAGTACATTTATAATTACATGTTACTTAAAAAAATCAAGTACAAAAATTAAGAGACATTAAAACATCAGTGTTTATATTATTATGTATATAGAAATGGCTAATAACACATGAGTAGAGAAATCTGTCATCTAATGCTTATTTGCACAATTTTTCAGGCACATACCTGACATTTCTAATGAATTATGAAAAATGCAATATGACATTCAGATTTTTAGATATGGTAAACATGTTTTATTGGAATGAATGTTAAATGGTTTTCTTTAAAAACCCTGTCTTTTAAAAATGTAGTGCCATTATCCACTAAAAAACATATTTTATATCATCTTCTCATAGCTATTTGTTTCAGTTGTCTGAAAGAGCAAGAAAGTAAACATACAATTGCTAAATCCGTAAACACATTTTTAGTGCAAGATAACAAGACCTGTGACGTTACTGTGCTTTGTTTTTTATAATCACAGTGCACTTTACACAAGTTGCTACACTATAAATGTTAACTTAAGGAGTTCCAATCAAAAGAAGTGCATACTAAACATTTTCATATATATTATATACAGTATGTATACTGTACGTGGGTGAATACATGTGTAAATGTAGATGCTTTTAGGGTGGATGAACCCAGTTATATTTGGGAACAATTGAACACTTGCAAAGAATTTTCACATATGTTTGGTTGAGATAAATCAAACAGCATTTCTTTGAAAAAAATTCCCCTTAAATTTGAAACTTCATAATATTTAAAGGGAAATGTAATCAGACATTATTTTTTTCATATTACACACATTTTGCAATGTAATTGACCCAAATATCAAAGAGTTTTAAATCATCCAAACCCCAAGTCATAATGTTCAAGTTCAACATGGCAAAATGTGTTACCTTTTTAATGATTTACATAGACAGCAATACATATTATATATGCAGACATCGAGGTTTACACATAAACATATTCTATACTTCGACATTCAGTTTAGTATGTTTAGTACTTTATCTTGACTATACACTTGATCTGAAAAAAAGAGAATGCCATATGTAAACACAATTGTATATCTTCTTAAAAACAATTGGCTTTATTTTGAAAATATTGATGATTGCATAATTAAGCTCCTCAAAGGGTGGGATGACATTTTTTTCAATGTTTAACAGGAACTGCTTTAGAGTTTTTTTAATGCCTGATATGTATGTTGCTCAATAATGGATTGTTAAATAAATAATGGATTAATAACAAATTCTCCACATTCTACAATTAGCTGTCTATTTTGCATACATGGAAGATGTAGTGAGATAATGTTAAGTGCTATAGGTACCATTTTTCTTGTATTTCCATTTAAGTTTGGGACACAATGAATTGTGAATTACTATCTATTCTACTCCTATTTCTTTGCAAGTGTGAATTACCTCTCATGTTGGATTACTTACTGCTTAAATCATAGGAATCGTTGTTTCTTAATTTCACATGTGAGTGTAGTTATTTTACAAGCTCTCTTCTACTTTAGGAAACTGATTTGTCTTAACATGAAAGTAATATTAAAATTCTCTTTGTATGTGCATTGTGTTGGTATCTTATTTAATTAGTTAAAATGATAACCCGATAGCTTTATTTCATTTTATTGACTTGGTCACTAAATTTGCTAAAAAGAATCAAACTAAATTCCATGTATAGGCAAGATTCTACACCAAAATGTAGTAATAAAAATACTCTTTTATTCTCTAGAAGCATTCAAAGACAATTTTGTCACTATTTTGGAAAGTAAAGTTGTATCTAGTTGTCTCCAGACAATTGGCACGTATTTGGATATATAATACTTTAAAACTACAAATTTTAATCTCCAGATGTTTTGTTTTACTTTCCTAATTACTTTACATGGGTGGGTATTAACCTTCATTTACACAAATCCATCACATTTGACTCCAAGCTTGCTTCATTAGCACAAACATGGGAGAGATGTGGGCGGTGTTTATATAAAAGACCACTCTTATACCTCAGAGGATGCTGGCTTCTGTGATTGGAAAAAATGCATATTTTTATTTTTTCCTTCCATCAGTTCTAAAGAAATTTATATCTTCTCTGCTAAGGAGTGTTTCACATATAAAAGTATCTTGTGACATCCAATAAAATTCTGTTTCTATGAAATTTGCTGGGAAAAGACCATTTTTCATAAGTATGAGCTCTTTCAACCTGATAACCATGCCATGATATGATTTGTTCTTTGGCACTGCTAGAAATATGAGCTTTATTATGGCATAGTGTTCTGGCTATCTGTACATTATCTTCTGACCAAATTAATATATTGGAATATCCTGGTTGATTACTGCCAGAGAGTCAGCTTATTTTTCTCTATATACTAAGGACCTCCTTTTCTCCATTTAGAGAAACACTACACAAAGAGGAAATTGATTATGGAATGATTATTGCCACAATGGACAATTGTATAGGCACAGAATAATAGTTCTTGAGTCAAATCTCATTTAAGCCACTTTTCCAGATCTTTTAGTCACGTTCCAATTAAGGAGAAATTTATAGAAATAAATTAAAATGGTTGCCTAAAATCAAATTTTCAAACAAGTTACCTCCTCAGAAAATAATGCATTTGAAAAAGGAGTGTACAAAACCTGGCCATAGCATGAGTTTGATAGAACAAATGGGAATGGTTTAATCCAACACAGATCATTTTAGTACTTCTGTTTCCTTCTTGACAAATGGCCAACATTAAATAAATCTTCTGCCTAAATCAGAGTGATATGGGAAAGATAGGCATCTGAAAAACACACTAGTATCTCCCCACAGAAAGATGATCCCTAAATATAAATTTTAAGGGAGGGTTGATCATTACCATACTGATTCTGAATATATGTTTCATAAAGATGCTGAGAATTGATATCTTGTGTCTGATTGATAGGCTTGAGTATATGTGGTCATAAAAACTTAAATCAGGATAACAACTTGGGTCATAAACACATTTTATTTCCATTCTGATTTTATCTAAGTACATTTTCATCACCCTTAGATATGTGTTTCATAGATTATTGGGTTTGAAACATAATCTATAGCTGGTGAAAGATGCTGGCGGGATTTATTTAAGCTACCTAAGATCTCTTTGTGATTTCCTGCATTTGTGATCCTGGTATTCTACCACCTCAATTATACAAGCAGATCCTACAACTTCAGTAAGCATTTTATGTATACAGTTCTCCCACTGAGTATTCATTCATGTACACACACACTCACACACACACACACACTCACAGAGATACACCAACCATACACTGCTCCCACTTACCTTTTTCCTCATTCTTTCAGAATTCAAATTGGACATCAAAATACACATTAATTATAAAATATTAGAAAATCATGTTATAACATTGAAAAGACTTCTGAAAGAAACTATTACTGATAAAGCATTACTAGATTTGTAGCAATATAGATTACAAAAATTCTCTAACTCCTGTTATATTTGGTTTTATTGAGCAGCACTGAACTATTGCTGTCAATACCCTTACAAGAAAAACTGCTATGACAATAACTTCAAAAACACACCTTTTCTCTCAGAAATATAATACTAAATTGATTGTTAACAAAGAACCACATACTATCAATTTTAGGAGGCATAAATAGTAATTTAAATATACAAAATATATGTGATAGTTTCTTTTTTATTCATTCGTGACAATATTTATATTCAACTAACAAGTTCTTCTTAAAAGATATATATGATTTTTTTAAACTTAAATTTCACCACCACAAAATTGAATCCACCCCATCCCTCATCCCCTGCCTTTCCTGTTTCTTTCTTTAAACAAACTAAAATAAAAAGTGGTCATTAATCTTTGGTCATGGTGTCATAATCAGTAAGAATGGGTGTGATGATCACATACAGAAGATTACAACCCAAAAATGTGGTGATAACCAGTTTGAAAAAAATAAAAAGAAATACATTTTTGATTAATGGATCTAAATGTTTAGAAAGATTGCCATTTAGTATATTAAAATATGTAAACCGATCTAGTTGAATGTTAATTTCTCATTTTCTTGGGGAAACAAGCATACACATGAAAAGTTACTTAAATATAGTGATTATGGTGGCTACAATGCCACTGGTCCCACTTTCTTGAAAGCAGTCATGCTCTTCAGCTATTAATTCCTTGTTCCTTCCATTGTCACAGTGAACCCTGGTCTCCTCCAATCAGATCAACGATGCAAGGACACATGTCCCTAAAGTCATTTCTCAAGGAAATGTTTTCAGCTGGGATGCCCAATATATCCTAGTAACTTTCTCTGGAGTCTGACTAACCATTGCTTAGTTATTACTAAGTCAGACTAATGGTTATTCTAACTGCTGCCAGAGGATACTAAAGAGAAATTCTTATAAAGCCAATATAGCAAAAATATTGTTGTCAACGTAACTTGGACATCGAAATTAAGCATCACATTTGCATTCATTTCCTGTCAAACCCTTGAAACTTAAAAAGCACGGATGCTTTTAACGAATATGATATTCAACTTCTACGTTACTAGCACCAGATCATATATTATGTGGTTGAACATGATTTATAGTTGTGAGCTCTTATACAGAAACCAAATGTGGGCAAGGAAAACAAACATTTTAAATGCAAAACTTAATAATAAAAGGCATCAAGGGATTACATATAAAAGAGATAACAAACCAGTTAATACTGAAATTATATCATATAGTAAACTCTTGATATTTCTGTAATTTATAATCGCATAATGTGTATTATTTCAGGTGTCACCCATAAACTGGTAAAATATTTACATTTTAATATCTTCTGGATTCAAAATAATCCGGGATAAATAAGTGTGCCTTCATTGCAAGGACATATGCATTTTATCTTGAACTTGCCACAAATAGGCACAGCTTCCCATGGCATTCCACTCCCACAGAAAAGACATATAACAGTTCATTATCATATGTCCAAGTCAACCTCCCTCTTCAGATTAAGAAATGTGGAGCTCACACCATCCTGCACACACTCATATGGCAGTATCCCAGAATACCGTTTGCTGTTTAGAATAGGGCGGAGGGCTGTACTTCTTGGCACCTGCATTCTTCTTCCAGCTGGGCAAGATAGGCATGCTATCCTGTTTGCAAAGGCCCTTTTCCGTTTTCTGTCTAGCCTTTATTTCCTTGCACAAGCAACGCTTTTTCTCAATCATCTCAAGCATTGTATGGTCTCCATGAAACCACTGCATGCATGCCACCTAGCAAAAAAGAAAGAGTGATCACAAAAGAAAAAAATGGAATGAAAGCATATTTCTTTTGCACTATGCTAGTAGTTTATTAGAACAATTGACTGTTTCTATATCTCTTTTAAAAATTCTTTTTTGTTTTGTTTTGTTTTAGACAAGGTCTCACTCTATCACCCAAGCTAGAGTACGATGGTGTCGTCACAGCTCACAGCAGTCTCGATCTCCTGGGCTCAAGTGATCCTCCTATCTCAGCCTCCCCAGTAGCTGGGACTACAAGCACATATCACCATGTCCAGCTAATTAAAAAAAATTTGGTAGAGATGAGCTCTCTCTATATTGCCCGATGTGGTTTCAAACTCATGGGCTCAAGCAATCCTCCCACCTCAGCCTCCCAAAGTGCTGGGATTACAGATGTGAGCTACTGTGCCCAGTCCAAAAACTCTTAAGATGAATTAGGAAATAGAAATATAAAATTTCTTACAAAACAAAAATAAAAGCATGGAAACTAGAAACAAGTTTTGTACTTAAATTAGTAAACATCATGATATTTAACAATAATTTGGGCATGAATATTTTTCAATATGTTCTGAAAGTTAATGATACGAAAAGTAAATGTTTTATACTTTTAAGCAATTTTCCAAATATTTACCTATAACATTATGTTGGCTCCATTGTCTTATTAGTTCCCATATTTTTGAATTCAATTATTGGAATTACTTTTCAGTGAGGTCTAATATGAGCATGATATGTTTTAAAGATGTTAATATTTATTTTATTCTCAAACTAATTTTAAATACTTTCATTTATTTATAAAGAAAATATAGTAGAATAGATATTTTTAATAATTCTTCTCATCAAAATGATTTTCAGTGTATACCATATGCTTAGAAAGTAAAGGCTTAAATATTTCTTCCGCAAAGAAGTTTTTGGTATAGTTTTGAATGCTTCAGCAAATGTCTACGTTAGAATCATTGGTCCCTATAGTCACACTGACAAGGATCCTAATCAACTTGAAAAAATTAGAAAAATAAATTGATGAGGTCAATTTGGTTACCAGGAGAAAGTTCAGTGGGGACTATATATTGATACACACACACACACACACACACACACACACACACACATGCATATATACTAAGCACTGCTTCCAGGTATATGTGGCACCATGTCTACCAGTAACTGTTCTTTGGAACACAGCTAGCGTGTTGAGTCTGTCACACAAGGGCAGCAACAAAATTGAGCTCATGAGCTCCGCTAGGTTGGGGAAGCTTCCACATAATTGTTTAAGCAAATCTACTCTTATGACTTGAAGCATTAAAGTTGTGCACTTGAAGTCACTGAACTTGCTGTTGCAATTTTAGGATGATAATTACAGCAAATACATAATGCTTACTCTATACCAGATTGCATTCTAAGTACTTTGCATAGTTTAATTTGCTTATTCCTCATCAAAATGCCCTGAAGTCTTACCATTTATTAACCCATAGTGATGAATAAAATGAGACTTAAAGTGATTTGATAACTCTCCCAAAGTTACAGAGCCAACAAATGGCAGAGTCATGATTTGAACCCAAGAGTTTATACCCAAAACCTAAGAGTTTATGTCCAACACCTGTGCCTTTAACAACTACACTATGCTGCCTCTCAATGTATACACAGAACTAGAAAAGATTGGGAGCATGGATTAATACAACACTCTAAGAACGGGTGAGGAAGTTATATATCTAGTCCAAAACCAGGCAGGTAGGTTTTTGTGTGAACAAAGCTAAATTAAATTCTCACAATTCCCAGTCATTTAGGGAGAGGGCAGGACCTAGACCTAGAAAACATGGATTTAAATCCTGATGTGTCAAATTTCCACAGGTCACTGGGCTTCTTGTTTTCTTTATCTGAATGAATGAATTGATAAATTTGGTGTCAGGTTTAAATAGGATAATTAAGGTCAATTCATGTTAAAAACCATAAAGGATTGCCCAAGTCTTATTATTCTAACACTGATAAATAACTAGTAGTTTTTCACACCTATGCTATGCCAGGCATGTGCAAAGAGCTTTGTTTTATATTAAATCCTCCCAGCCACACTGAAAGAATTTATCTTCATACTACAATTACAAAACTAAGTCTCAGAAAGTTTAAGAAACTAGGTCATGGTCACAGCTAATAAATGATACAGACCTATATCGAACTCAGGTCTGTCTGACTCCAAAGCTGATATTCTTTCTACTATAGTATGTATGCTCCATTACCTGAATTTTACTTCTAAATTAAAATAATAGTTATTGTTGTATGTATTACTGTTTCCAGATGCTACTCAAAAATACAACTATATTTGTGGTTTTATGAATGGGAATAAAAACTGCTTATTAAATAATTAAATCAAAGTTACTAGCTTGGATTTGGAGCCCAGAAGATGATACTCTCAGATGAATGCCTTGCTTATGCCAAATATAATAGAAAGTTACTTGAAAAGATGAGCTGTATTTTATGTCTCTGGTGTCATCTAGTTCCTAGCTCAGAACCATGGACATGAGCATTCACTTTTTAAATAAAATTTTAAGTGTTTGTTGAGTTAATCTAATGAGTAAGTGTGTGTTCCAACAGGAGACTGTCAAAGTGGCTCAGAAATTTTTCAACAGACAATATTTTATAACATGATAATCTATACAATAAAAATGCAGCAACTCTATTTTGGTGAAAACGCAAGCAAAATTTATTAACTACAAATTGTCATAATGGAATTTATAACACAGAATTCCCAGAGGACAAGCTCCAAATCTCACTCATCTCAGTGGTCCCAACATGTAGCACAGAGTCCTAGGCTCTCAATAAAAGTTTTATGAATTAAATAGAAGCCACCATCATAGAACAGTTTTTGTTGTCTCTCAAAAAAAAAAATCCAGATAATCTTCTTAGTAAAATCTTCAGGGTTCTATACATTTCAACATCATTGCAAAACCTCCAAACTTCTTTAAGGATCAGTATTTCTTACAGCATCACTTCTATATTTGTATTTATTTACTTGTCTAAACAAACAGTAAGTCATATGTTACTCAATTCCCTTCAATATTTTTATAGTATAAATTGGTATGTCCAACTGAAAAATATTTTTTCTGCATTGCTTTGACGACAGTGTCACCAATATATTTCATAGTTGCATAACATTTCATATATGTATATACAGTGTATTGTATTATCCATAAAATATGTATTTTGTGTCAAACAGAAATGCATGCTATATAGGTGTGTACATTTATTAATAGATTTCTTAAAACTCTAAAGACTAGAAGAATAAGGATAAAAATTATGAAGCTTGGAATTTTATTCTTTACATTTTTCTTTTATATTAAAATAGTTATATAACCACTTGATTGATAGAACGCACTAAAATATTAGGAAAGGAAAATCACTTTTTTTTTTTCAGACTGACTCCATAATATTTAACTCTTATCTTTTGGAGACATGTATGGTGAGTGAGAAAGTGTTGCCCAATATATGAAATTCCATGTAAAAAGCATTGCCCAATACATGAAAGATGGCTAGATATTAGATGATAATTCAAACTCAAGTTGCTGGAAGATTGCCAATTCAAAATACAAATATACATTTTAAAATATCTTAACAAATATATAGATTCTAGTATAGAATCTTCTTATTTAAAATCTGCTATCAATTTGTTTGCATTTGAATTCCCCCCAAAATATTTCTATGTTAAGATGTGACAAATAAACATAGAAGATAATTATATTATGGCAAGATACATCTGTCTCTCATATTTATTTTTAAATAGCACATGTTTGGGTGCATATTTTTTTTTAATTCTCAAAATCAAACTCCAATGTTACTACTGTGGCCACTTCCATCATTTAATCCTCCCAAAAATATAGCTAAATAATATTTTTTTCTGATAGTAAGATGTTATGCTTTCATTCACTGTTTTGTATATAATAAATAGCATGTTTAGCAAGCATATGAATTATGTTAAGAATACTACCCATAAAAGATTACATTGTTTTTCTATTTTTTTTTCTTTTATCAAGAAATTCTTCATGTTCTTTAAGAAAAAATACGTGTAAAATCCCATTCCATCTCTCCCTGGAGTTAGAACTCTAGAAATTGCCTATTACAACAAATTTGAAACCAAGCTCAGTAAATAAACTCTTATAGTTTAGTTATTTAATTCAGTGGCCATATTTCTCATCTTTAATCCAAAGGCATTTATTATACTATATATCCCATGAAGAAAGAAAAAACATATACATAGGTAGGTAAGTACACATCAAAAGATAACTGTAGGACAATTGTTCCATTAGTATGAACACACATCTCTAGGACAAGATTTTTATACTAACATGATTCATCAGAAGCAATATTCTTGGATAGTAAGTTCATGGAAATTAAATCAATGAAGCTTCCTTTCAAGGAGGTGAAATTTCAATCTCCACTTCTTATATGCAGGCTACACACAGTGACTTCTTCCTAAAAAGTATGGTATGGAAAGTGAGGAGGGAAGTGACTATACATTGGAGGAACCTGGTGTTAGATCTGAACGTTTCTGCCCCCTTAAAATTCTTATGTTAGAGTCTTAACCTCCAAGGCGATGGTACTAAAGGGCGGGACCTCCTCAAGGTGATTGGGAGGTGCATAGGACTAGTACCCTTATAAAATAGGCCCAAGAGAGCTCCACCCCTGTAGCCATGCTGCTGATACAGCAAGAAGTCAACAGTCTGCAGCCAGGAAGACTGTCTTGCCCAGATCATAAACATGCTGTCATACTGCTCTTGGACTTCTCAGTTTCCAGAACTGTGAAAAGTACTTTCTGTTGTTTATAAGCCACTCAGTTTATAGTATTTTGTTCCAGCAGCCCAAACGGACAAGACACCTGGCAAACACCACCTCCAACAGATGATCAACAGTGGTAAATTATTCTGGTAGTATGCATCCTTGTTATAATGTGATGAGAACAGAGGCACTTTTATCTCTGCCATCTTCCTCCTCAAAACCCGTAACTCCACTCAAATCATGAGAAAAACACCAGAGAAACCTAAATTGAGAGACAGTCTACAAAATACCATACCAGTACTCCTCAAAGCTGCAAAGGGCATCCAAAATAAGAAAAGTCTGAGAAACTTTCACAGCTTAGAGAAGACTAAGGAGTCCCAATGACAAACTGTAATTAATTTACATGCTATCCTGAAAGGGACTCTGGAGGAGGAAAAGAACACTAGATTAAAAGCTAAGAAAATCAGAATGAAGTATGGATTTAAGCTGATAATGATATATCTATATTGATTCATTTGTCAGGACACATGAACCATGATAATATAAGATATTAACAATGGGAGAAACAATGGGTGTGGAATATGTGGGAACCCACTGTACATTCTTTGTAACTCTTCTGTAAAGGAAAAACACTATTCTAAAATTAAATATATATATATATATATATATATGTACACACACATATGTGTGTAAATGCATGTATGTGTATGTGTGTGTGTGTGTGTGTGTGTGTTTAAAGATCAAGTGAAGAGACTATATTCTCTCCACATGTTAATTTTAACTGTATCTTTCATTCTTTAAAAGGAAGCAACATGGTATTATGGAAAGAGTTAAATGACTTGATTGGGATACTGATCATTGTGTGACATTGAAAAGTCATGAATATCTCTGAATTTCCTAAATACTATATATTGAGTAAATACTGATACAAAATTCATGCATGCATAGTATATAAATTTATATATGCCTCACATATACATTTTACGGATATTGTGCTATATATATATATAATGCATATTGCTACACACTTCACACTTTATATGGTTGTAGGAAGCAGGGAGCTAAAGCATATAAATGGAGAAAGCCCCAAATGTAACAATCTAATCTAATGCTCCCTCAATGCATCAGGAGTAACATAAATGAGAAAGAGTCTTTAGTTCACTTCAATAATTACTTTCTCTAGGAAATAAAATTCATTACTTCCTGAGATTAAGAGTATATTTTCTCAAAAGAACAAAGGAATAGCAAGGCAGTGCAATAATAAATCTCCATAATATTTGTTTAAAATATTCAATTTTCCAAAGTAGATAAATCATAAAGAGAAAAAAATACTCTGAAGTAAGCACTTGGAGCATTTCACTATTGAAAATGATACCAAAATAAAACTGATACAAGCATGCATATCTCCATTGATTTTGATTTTTGTGCCTCATTAGTTAGCATGTGAAAAACAATAATTTATCAAAGGCCTAGGAGACAGAACCCAATGCCAAGCAAGCACCTTGTTAGCTTTGGAATTAATTTCAGCTGGGAGTCTTGAGGCTTGTGAGAGTAAAATTTAATTTCTTAAACAATAAACACAGCAATCAATATTAATTTTCAGATGGTCTGGGGCAACATTATCCATCCTGTGTTGCAGTCTCTGGGCCAACTTCTCCAACCTGCATTGCCCGTTTTGTGGGAAATTATCATTTCCTGCCTAAGGAGTGTAAGTTTAACCTGGCTGAAAAGGAAGCTGGAGTTCTCAAAGTTCTCTAGATTTTGTCTTTAAAGGAAGTTTATCCAGGAGACCATGGATAGCACTGGTGAAGGAACAAGGTAGAGAAGGCATGAAAGTCAGTGGGTGTGACTCAAGAAGGGGAAGCAGCTTCTTCAGAAATTATGGGAGGTACCAGATCACCTGCAACTGTGCTCGCCCTGTCATTAGGAGTCCTGAGGTTAGCCAGAGGTGTTATTGCTCTCATTAAAAATGTTCTTCCTCTCCCATGTAGTAGGAAAAGAGGTTGATTCTTGAATTATAAAAACATACAGGAAAAAATAAGAATGTGAACACCATGGCTTTTCTAGATATATCTTCAAGATAGGGGTTGGCAAACTACAACCCACTGGCCAAATATACAGCCCACTGCCTGTTTTTGTACTGTCTATGAGCAAGAATTTGTTTTTATATTTTTAAATAGTTGAAAAACTGAAATGAAGAATATTTCATGACACATGATAATTACATGAAATTCAAATGGTGGTGTATATAAATCAAGATTTGGGGCACACAGATGTAACTATTTGTTGACCTACTGTCTGCAAGGTAGAATTGAGTAGTCAGGATAGAGACCATAGGCTCACAAAGCTGAAAATATTTACAACCTGGCTAAAAAAAAAAAAAAACGCTAAACTCTAAATCAGTGTAAGATAAAAAATAACTAATAAAATTATAACTAACCACTTTGCCATGATGCATAAACTATCTGAAAAGGTCAAATAAATAGTATGCCAGACCTGTAAAAAGTCAGCAAATAATATTTAATTGAATTAAACATATAAAAGCGTGTTAAATTTCCGCTCACCTGCACCCTGATAAATGGGTTTTGGAACAAACTACTCTTTCCTAAACGTATTTTCAACTAAGTAAATGATCACTTGACCCTTAAAATAAGTATCTATTAGAATTGTCTGATAGAAGGAAGAAAGGATAATGTCAGTATTGGTGCTATATAAAGAACTATAAAACAAAATCAAGAGTGTTGATTCACATGTGCTTACAATATTTTTCATATTGAGTTTGGCCCATTAGATTAACCAGAAATGATGAAAACTAGATTTGAAATCAGTGCTAGAAATTAATTTAGAAAAATTATCTGGATGTGTCAATTACATACTATATAATTCTATTATTAGAAGGAAAAGCAGTATGTCAGAATTAAAGAGATAAACTGGTTTAAGTTGTATAGATAAGAGATTTAATACTAGGTCAACTCTTTTTAATAACCCTGCAGAAGTTACTTAATTGCCTATGATGTGTTACTGTGGTGACTTAACCTGAAAAATATAAGTTTAATTTGAGAACTTCCCCCTAATTTTAGTTATATATATATATATATGTATATATATATAAAATATTTTGGAAGGTATGGGTCAACTTTACATAGTTTGGAGAACAACATAGCCCTCAATAAATCTTTTGACATTGATATAACATAGAGCTGGAAGGATTATAATTTTCCGTACTTGTCAGCATATTCAGTAATAAAATTGCTTTCTTTGTTTTTTTTTTTTTTTTTTTTTTTGAGACAGAGTCTTGCTCTGATGCCAGGTTGGAGTGCAGTGGCGCAATCTCAGCTCATTGCAAATTCCGTCCCCCAGGTTTAAGTGATTCTCCTGCCTCAGCCTCCCGAGTAGCTGGGACTACAGGTGTGCACCACCACACCCAGCTAATTTTTGTATTTTTAGTAGGAACAGGGTTTCACCATGTTGTCCAGGGTGGTCTCTGTCTCCTGACCTTGTGATCCACCCACCTTGGCCTCCCAAAGTGTTGGGATTACAGGTGTGAGCCACCGCGCCCAGCCAAATTTGGTTTCTTAGTTATCAAATCACAAGTCTTTCAAATGATCATCACACAGAAAAAATGTCTTTTTTAAGGAGCATATTTGACCCATGTATCTGTCATAAAATAATTAATATTTTGGAAACATATAGAGGCAACCCAACTTCTTATAATACTGTATGCTAAATGTTTAAAAGGAACAGTCAAATAATTCGTGAGGATTTCCAATTATAGACACCATTTATGCCACTTTTATAAGTACAAGTTCAAATTTAGGAAGATGACTCTGCACTAAATAATTTTTCTCCTTTTTATGAAGGCCACATGAAACTATTTGAATGATAAGCTAGGTGAGCGATACCAAAATAACAGGGACTTTTCAACTCCATTGGCCAGATTTGATTGCAGGCTTTCAATCTCACTTTGATGATGTTGCACAAGTTACTTATCTGGCTTTCTTGCATAACATGACAATTAGGGATTATATATAAAATGCACCTAACTTTCAGACTTTAATATTATTTGAAATAATATGCGTCTTTGTCACAGCTTTAGGTTTTTCTATAGTTTTCCACCTGTATTTTTTTCCGTCTTTAACTTTGATCTACTGATCAGGTATTTCTTTAATTAACCCCTTGTAATTCTCCCTCATTTATCAGCACTGTTGACTCAGAATATATACTTTATGAAAAAAAGTATTATGCAATTCTACACCTGAAGCAGGTACTGGAATTGCAGTACTTATTTCTCATATCTAAATTTAGTTTTGAGATATAGATATGTTGAGAAAATGAGAACCATGTCTTGATTTCAGAGTTGCTTTTGAATGCAAAATCACAGGTACACATTAACTCCCGCTCTTCTTTTTCTAGATCTAAAGATCACCTTTGATGTATAGTCTCTGATCAACTACTAGGCACATAATACCAAACATCACATGTTGATATTTTAAGTTATGTATACTATATATTTTTTATGTATCTGGGCTTGCTTACCTTACCAATTACATAAAACTCACTCATCAAGAAGATTTAAAAGTTATAAATGAATAAGACTTACAATTACATGATTATAAAAAAATAGTTTTAAATTAACATCTATTGCTCATTTTCTCTGCCTATAAAAAGAGGAAAACATCTAACTCTTCAATTTTATGATGATGTCCTTCAAGTAAGACCCACATCACAAATTATTTCAGGGATGAAGGTGGGTTTCAACTACCATGCTAAACAGTGACAATTATTGCCTATTTCAAGCTCCTAATACAATGCACATCCCTTTTTAAATATGTATGTGTGTATTTGATTTTCTATTTTCAGGCCAGGCTCCGTGGCTCACACCTGTAATCCCAGCACTTTAGGAGGCCAACGTGGCCAGATCAGTTGAGGTCAGGAGTTCAAGACCCACCTGGCCAACATGGCGAAACCCTGTCTCTACTAAAACTACAAAACTTAGCCAGGCATGGTGGTACCTGCCTGTAATCCCAGCTACTAGGGAGGCTTAGGCAGGAGAATCACTTGACTTGGTAGGCAGAGGTTGCAATGAGCTGAGATCACGCCACTGCACTCCACCCTTGGCAACAGAATGAGATCGTTTTAAAAAAAAAAGTTGATTTTCTATTTTCTTAAGAGACAGTATAAAATGAATAAAATGGATAAGATTACCTGGTTTTTATCACTTATTATGTGTGAGATCAGAACAATTTACCTAACCTTTTGTTTTTTTCATCTGTAAAATGAAAATAATAAAACCTCAGGTTTCTTAAGAAGATTAAATGTCCTAATTTGGCATCACTGAAAAGTGGACACTCTTAAAAATATAAGCTTCTCTACTCCAGTAGACAATGAACTCTTTGAAGGAAAGGACTCTGTTATTAATCTTCATATTCTCAACTTTTAATACAGTAAAATTATGAAGTAAATGTTTGTAAAATGAATGAATGAATGAATAAACAAATGTTACACTAAGTGAAACATTTTCTAATTGTTTTCAAGAAAGGTGCTTTTGAAATCCTTGACTTCACAAATGAGTTCATTCCACTTTGGATCAACTAAATCCAACATTACCGCAAACTGTACAAAGTTAGCAAAAATATTGCCTGGGCTTTACTAACCGCAAGAGGCATCTAACCTGAAACTCAGTCCTCAACATCATGTGAGTTATACCTGGGTGTTCTATGGCTGAGAACATCTCTTTTTCAGACCCTGAACATCAATCCTTGGCCCTTTGGCTGAAGTTGAGACATAAATCAATGCTCCCTAAGCCTTATATCTGTAGTAATTATTTATAGGACCTTTTCTCTTCCAGTTGCATACCGCCTTATTACTGAATTCTGACTTTTTGTCTCTCTTGGGATAGACAGATTAAAATTTTTTCATATGTGATCCTCTTTCTGTCCCCTACCTCTCATCCATGAGCCTGAAATAGCAGATTCAGTAGAACAGTCAGAATTTCTCAGGAATGGCAGAGCCACAAGTTGGGAGAAGCACAGGTCTGTCCAACAATCTGGAACGTCCATTAACCAAGAACATGATTGCACTTTATGTGACTAAGAAACATTTTTTAAGGAAAAAAACACTGAAATCTTGGGTTATATTTGTTACAATTGTGTAACTTACCTAACGCACAATCACAAGTGTAAAATGCACATACAAAAAGTGCAAGGAAATATGCTAGTTGCCTCATAGATTATAACACCTAGTCTTATATGTTCATGTAACCGTGTTTACCAAGATGGTTATGACTATATATTACAAGTGAGGAAACTGAAATTTGCAGAGCTGGGTGGTAAAGGGCAGAAAGTTTTAAGCCAGGGCTGGTGTATTCCAAAGGCTGTCATCTTTCTACGTGCAAATAAATTATTTCAAATTAGAATAAAGATAAAAGTCAAAAATAAAATAGATTTAAAAATGAAAACAATTAGAAACTCCACTATGAAAATGAGAATGTATTCCCAACATGTTTGCAATATTTAAATTTTGTTTGAAATTCTGTTGGGTGGTAAATAGAATTACTTCAATTCAATGTAATTATCAAGTACTTTAATGAACATTATAGATAATATTGTTGAAAATATTAAGATGCTATCTGCATCATATATATATGAAAATTAATGCAAAACATCTCAGTAGTTAGTTTTAATTTTGTTTTAGGACCATGACTCCAAATTACACAGCGTTATTAATATTTTCTTTTCTACCTTATTTTCTTAAAGTACTAGCTTTTATAAAGCATTCCTCAAAAGTGAGAACATGATTCCAAAAGCAATTGTTATTGTGTTCATATTTTTTCAGCTACATTTTCCCTTGAACAACACTTGCCAAGTTTCTTATACAATATATTTAATCTCTTTTTCTTAGCTGGGATAAGAATAAAATAATGTATTCCTTGTCCTTTGAGGATTGAGCAAGGATAAGAAAACCAATGATGTCATCAATCTACTTTATCATAAATTACCATTATCCCATATTCTTCAGGACTATAATTACAGCTCATCTTAATTACCTACATTTTTCAGATAAGGCACCTGAGTCAGAAAGGTTAAATAATTTGTCCATGGAACTCAGCAAGGGGATAATTGAGCCAGGATTAAACCCAGAAATTTCATATATCTTCACATTTACATCCAAACTCACTGCTTCATGGGCAATGCATTTTATAAATTAGTATTTCAGTCAAAATATCTTTTGGACCCTCAACTTTGTATCTCATACCTTACCATGCATATATAACATCCAAGGAAGAAACAAACAATTTCTCTTTATTTTTACTCTCTTTAGTAAAATGCAACATATTGAAGAAAATATTGCCTTCTTTCCATAAAATTTTAGAAGGTTTGAAAGAACTTGACCTTCAAAGATACTGCTATTAATTGGTTCTAAGTTTTGAGAAGTGTGAATGATGCAATGAGAGGAGCTAGAAAAAGATCAATCCAACCACACAGCTAGTAGAATTAAATAAATAAATAAATCAGGGGACTCAATGAAATTGTGACCCAAAAGTTGATACAAAAGATCAATGAAACCAAGTTAGTTCTTCAAAAGTATAAATAAACTGATAGATCGTTAGCTAGATAAACAAAGAAAAAAAAAAGAAAAATTCCAAATAAGTGCAATCAGAAATGACAAAGATGAGCTTACAACTGATCCCACAGTAATACAAAAGATCCTCGGAGACTATTCTGAACACCTCTATGTAAAAATTAGAAAATTTAGACAAAATAGATGAATTCCTGAAAACACACAACCTCTAAGGATTGAATCAGGAAGAAAGTGAAAACCTGAATAGACTAGTAACAAGTTTGGAAATAGAACTAGGAATCAAAAAACCTACCAACCAAAAAGAGACCTGGACCAGACGGTGTCATAGCCAGATTCTATCATATGTACAAAGAAGAACTGACATCATTCCTGCTGAAACTTTTCCAAAATTCAAGGAGGATGAGTTTCTCCCTAACTCATTCTACAAAGCCAGCCTTATTCTGATACCAAAATCTGGCAGAGACACAATAAAAGAAGTAAACTTCATGCCAATATCCCTGATGAGCATAGACACAAAGAAGCACTACAAAATACTAAAAATCCAAATCCAGTAGCACTTCAAAAAGTTAATTTAAAATGATCAAGAAGGTTTTATTTCTGGGAGGCAATGTTGGATCAACATAGGCAAACCAATAAATGTGATTCGCCACACAGAATCAAAAACAAAACACACATGATAATCTCAATAGATGCAGAGAAATACTTCAATAAAATCCAACATCCCTTCATGATAAAAATCCTCAACTGATTAAGCACTGAAGAAACATACTTCAAAATAATAAAAGCCATCTAGGACACACCTGTAGTCAACACCATGCCAAATTGGCAGAAGCTGGAACCACTCCTCTTGAGAACTGAAAGCAGACCAGAATGCCCACTCTCACCACTCCTATTCATCATAGTACTGGAAGTCCTAACCAGAGTAAATCAGAAAAGAGAAAGAAATAAAACACATCCAAACAGGAAAAGAAGTCAAACTATTCTCTCTTTGCCAAAGATATGGTTCTATGCATAGAAAAACCTAAAGACTCCACCAGAAGTCTCCTGGAACTGATAAATAATATTAGGAAAGTTTCAGGATAAAAGATCAATGTGTAAAAACTGGTAGCATTTTTATATACCAATAATATTCTAGCTGAGAACCAAATCAAGAACACAATCCCATTTATAATAGCCACAAATAAAATGAAATACATAGAAATTCATCTAACCAAGAATGTGAAAGATCTTTATGAGGAAAACTACAAAACACTGCTCAAAGAAATCAGAGATAAAACAAATAAATAGAAAATTATTCCATGCTCATGGGTTGGAAGAATCTGTATAGTTAAAAAGGTCATACTGCCTAAGGCAACTTACACATTCAATACTATCCCTATGAAAATACCAATACCATTTATCAAATAATTAGAAAAATCTATTCTAAAATTCATGTGGAGCCAAAAAAAAAAAGCCTAAATATTCAAAGCAATTCTAAGCAAAAAGAAAAAAGCTAGAAGTATCACATTGCCTGACTTCAAACTGTAATATAAAGCTACAGTAATCAAAATAGTATAGTACTTGATATAGTTTGGCTCTGTGTCCCCACTCATCTCATCTTGTAGCTTCCATAATTTCCACTTGTTGTGAGACAAATCTGGTAAGCGATGACTAAATCATGGGGGCAGATCCTTCCTATGCTGTTCTCATGATAGTGAATGGGTCTCATGAGATCTGATGGTTTTTCAAATGGGGATTGCTCTGCACAAGCTCTGTCTTTGCTGCTGCCATCCATGTAAGATGTAACTTGCTCCTCCTTGCCTTCCGCCATGATTGTGAGGCCTCCCCAGCCATGTGGAACTCTAAGTCCCATTAAACCTCCTTTTTTAATAAATTGCCTAGTCTACCACCATATAATCTTCAACAAAATTGACTAGGCAATGGAGAAAGGATTCTCTATTCAGTAAATGGCGCTGGGAGAACTGGCTAGCCATATGCAGCAGAATGAAATTAGACCCCTACCTCTCACCATACATGAACATTAATTAAAGATGAATTAAATATTTAAATGTCTACTTCAGAATATAAAATCCTAGAAGAAAACAGAAAATAACCTTCTCAACCTAGGTTCCGGCAAAGAATTTATAGCTAAGTTTCCAAAAGCAATTACAACAAAATCAAAAATTGACATGGGGTCTAATTAAACTAAGAGCTTCTGCAGAGTAAAATAAATTACCAACAGAGTAAACATACAGCCTTTAGAATGAGAGAAATTATTCATAAACTGTGCCTCTGAAAAAGGTCTAATATCCAGAATCTATAAAGAACTTAAATCAACAAGCCAAAAAAAAAAAAAAGAAAAAAAAAAAGAAAAAAATCTCAACATAAAATAGGCAAAGGACATGAACAGACATTTCTCAAAAGAAGGCACACACACAAGTGGCCAAACATATACAAAAATGTTTAAGATGACTAATCATCAGAGAAAAACAGTCAAAACCACAATGAGTTACCATCTCACACCAGTTAGAATGGTAATTATTAAAAAATCACAAAACTACAGATGTTGGCAAGGGCACAGAGAAAAAAGAATGCTTATACATGGTTGGTGGGAATGAAAACTAGCTCAACCACTGTGAAAAGCAGTTTGGAGATTTCTCAAAGACCTTATAATAGGACTACCAATTGAGCTAATAATCCCACTACTGGGTGTATACCCAAAGGAAAACAAATCATTCTATCAGACACATGCAGAATATGTTCATTGTAGCACCGTTCACAATAGCAAGGAAATGGAATCAACCAAAGTGCACATGAACAGTGGATTTGATAAAGAAGATGTGGTACAAATTCACCATGGAATACTAGGAAGCCATAAAAAAAGAACAAAATTATGTCCTTTGCAGCAGTATGGATGGAGCTGGAGGCCATGATCCTAAGCAACCTACTGCAATAACAGCAAGTCAGGTATTGAAAGTTCACACTTATAAGCAGGAACTAAACACTGAATACACATGAATGTATAGATGGGAACAATAGACACTGGGGATCACTAGACAAGGACGGGAGAGAGGTGGGGGTGTGAGCTGAAGAACTGCCTGTTGAGTACTATGCTTACTGCCCGGGTGATGGGATCGCTGGGATCTCAAGCTTCAGCATCGCCAATGTACTCATATAACAAACCTGTACGTGTATCTTTTAAACTATAATAAAAGTTGAAATTTTCAAAAAGTTCAATGGGAACTTTTATCACTAGTAAACAACAAATTTTGAAAAATCACTAGTATGATATATGTAGGTTTTTAAAAAATGTCTAGTTAAATAATTTGAGAACATAGTAATGGATTCATTTTACTACAGATATTAAGAATTTCATCCTTTCTTTCGTGTTAACTCATAAGACTGGGGGCTTGCCCCTTACTTTGCTGGCACATGACCTACTCTCAAATCAGTGTGTTATTGGAAATATAACATTCAAAATACACCCCCTTTTCAAATTCCCTGGATACTGGTGACCTCATGCCCTTGGCAAATATTGACAGATCTTCACAACACTCCTATTGTGACCAAATTTAACCTCTCTCTCAAACTACTGCTTCCAGGAGAATCTACAAATAAATGAGATTCAGGATATGTGATGAAACACATTTCATTTCTGACAAATATCGAGAGGCTTCCTGGTCTCCAGGAAAGGAGAAAAATGAACAGAGCAATGACACGTCAGGGGTCATGGTCATAGGACGGTGAGTCTGGATTGAGGGCAGTTTTCCTCAAACCTGTGCTGATTCACTTTGCATGTCTCTAGCTTCTTCACTAATCAAGTAGCACTTAACATATAGCTGCCCCTCACATACTCACCAGTCAAAGTTCCAACGGGCAAATATGAACACAAAGATTTCTGACCAATTTTTCCAAACACACCAACCCTTCCTACAGCCTCAGCACAGCTTCTAGATAAAGGGATGTTAAACTCTTCTGAAGGGGACTAACAAACCCTCAGCTATTATGAAATTAATGTCACTTGCAAATACCAGAAAACATAGCCCTTCTTTGCACGGCTGGTCAGAACACATTTTTAACCCCCAACTCCAAATACCACAACCTAACATATAATCAAAGCCCCAACTCTCTACAAGTTACATTCTCTTCAAGTCCCCAGTCTCCTCATCAAAGTCTTGCCAGAGGAAATGAAAGTTTTTTACTTACTTTTTCTTTTCTTTCTCTCTCTACCCCACAGCTCTCAGAGCAGAAAGCTACTTACTGAAACTCTTTTGGACTCAGCTCAGGAGATTTAAGACTCTAAGCTTTGTGACTTCTCCTGACTTCCTCAGCCCTGAATGGGGTCCTCCGCTCATCACAGGGCAAATTTGTGAGCTTCAGTTCTGAAGTCCATCTAGGTCAGGAACAGAGAGCCTGCTTTGTCATTGTACCCAAGATAAAAGGGAAACAGAGGACTGTTGGTAGTGAGTACACACAGGGCTGAAGACTGCTTTGTTCTTTTCATACTCCCTGCCAGGGAAGAGTGGATAGGAAGTACTACTGCTAGAGTCACAGACTGAATGTTCTTGTTTTACTACATATCATTTCTAAAAGAAGACTGAGCTTTCTGACACTCCTGTAGATGTGACAGTTGCTCAATAATACCAGAATCCTAGTCCCAAAAGGGTTATATGACCGTAGCATAAGATATTAATTTGATTCACAGTGGTCAAAGAACCCATCACCACCTAAAGAAAAATTTTAAAAGTGTAGTTTGTAATGAATGCACAGCAATAATCCAAAGATTGTTTTTTTCTAAATAAATGGTTATATAAGCTTATGTCATTTTATTGTGCTTTGTTTTATTGTACTTCATCATTGCATTTTTTTAAATAAATTGAAGATTTGGGGCAACCCTCAGTCAAGCAAGTCGCTTGTCACCATTTTTCCAACATTATGTGATCACTTACTGTCTCTATGTCACATTTTGATAATTCTCACAGTATTTCAAACTTCTTCAGTATTATTATATGATATGGTTTGGCTGTGTCCCCACCCAAATCTCATCTTGAATTCCCGTGTGTTGTGGGAGGGACCCAGTGAGAAGTAATTGAATCATGGGGGCAGGTCTTTCTCATGCTATTCTTGTAATAGTGAATAAGTCTCACCAGATCCAATGATTCTAAAAGGGGGAGTTTCCCTGCCAGAGCTTCCTCTTTGCCTGCCACCATCTATAGTGCTCCTTGCCTTCCACCATGATTGTGAGGCCTTCCCAGCCACGTGGAACTGTAAGTTCATTAAATCTCTTTTTCTTCCTAGTCTCAGGTATGACTTTATCAGCAGTGTGAGAACAGACTAATATACATTGTATCTGTTTATGGTGATCTGTGATTACCTTTAATGTCACTATTGTGATTGCTTGAAGGCACCAGGAACCATGCCCATATAAGATGGAAAACGTAGTCAATTAATGCTTTATGTGTTCTCACTGCTCCACCAACCAAATATCCCTCATCTCTCTTCCTCTCCTCAGGCCTCCCTCTTCACTGAGACATGACAATGTTGAAATTAGGCCAGTTAATAACCCTGCGATGGCTTCTAAGTGCTCAAGTGAAAGGAAAAGCTGCACATTTCTCACTTTAAATCAAAAGGTAGAAACGATTAAGCTCAGTGAGGAAGGCATGTCAAAAGCCAAGACAGGCCAAATGCCAGGTGTTTTGTTCCCAGCAGTTACCCAAATTGCAAATGCAAAGAAAAAGTTCTTAAAGGAAATTAGAAGTGTTCTGCAGTTAGTATTTGAATAGTTAAAAGTAAAACAGCCTTCTTGCTGATATGGAGAAAGCTTCAGTGGTGTGGATAGAAGATTAAATCACCCACACATTCTCTTAAGCCAAAAACTAATTCAGAGCAATGCTTTAACTCTTCAGTTATATGAAGGCTGAAGTAGGTGACTGACCTGCAGAAGAAAAGTTTGCAGCTAGCAGAGACTGGTTCATTAAGTTTAAAGAAAGTAGCCGTCTTCATAGCATAAAAGTGCATGGTGAAGCAGTAAGTTATGCAGAATATCTAGCTAAAATAACTGATGAAGGTGACTATACTAAAAAGACTTTTAATGTAAAAGAAACAGCCTTCTATTGGAAGAAGATGCCATCTAGAGCTTTCCTATCTAGAGAGAAGTCAATACCTGGCTTCAAATCTTCAAAGGACAGTTTGACTCTCTTGTTAGGAGTTAATGCAGTTGATGACTTTAAGTTGAAGTCAACGCTCACTTATCATTCCAAAAGCATTAAAGACCCTCAAGAATTATGCTAAACCCACCCTGCCTGTCTTCTATAAATGAAAACACAAAAGTGTGGATGACAGCACATCTGTTTACAGCATTATTTATTGTATATTTAAAGCCCGTGTTGAGACCTACTGCTTAGAAGAAAAAGGATTCCTTTCAAAATATTACTGCTCATTGACAATGCACCTGGTCACTCAATAGCTCTCATGGAGATGTACAAGGAGATTAATGTTTTTATGCCTGCTAACATAACATTCGTTCTGAAGCCATGAATTAAGGAGTAATTTTGACTTTCAAATCTTATTATTTAAGAAACATATTTTATGAGGCTCTAGCTGCCACCAGTAGTGATTCATTTGATACATTTGGCAAAAGTACCTTAAAAACTTCTGGAAAGGATT
Source organism: Cacajao melanocephalus (assembly GCA_963573385.1). Lineage (NCBI taxonomy): Eukaryota > Metazoa > Chordata > Mammalia > Primates > Pitheciidae > Cacajao > Cacajao melanocephalus. The sequence continues at coordinate 67,659 of CAUYLG010023848.1, forward strand.
CACCATTATAGATACCATTAAGAACACTTGTCATTCACAGGAGGGGATCAAAATATCAACATGAATAGGAATTTGGAAGAAGTTGATATCAAACTTCTGGATGACTTTGAGGCATTGAAGACATCAGTGGACTACAGATATGGTAAAAATAGTAAGAGAACTAGAATGAGAAATGGAGCTTGAAGAAGTGTCTTAATTGCAGCAATCTCTTGATAAAACTTGAGCACATGATGAGTTGCTCCTTATGGATGACAAAGAAAGTGGTTTCTTGAGATGAAATGCACCCCTGGTAAAGGTGCTATGAACATTGTTGAAATGACAAGAAAGGATTTAGAATATCACAAAAACAGTGTCAGGTTTGAGATAAATGATTTTAATTCTACCATGAGGAAAATGCTATCAAACAGCATCACATGCTTTGGCATATATAAAGGAGGGAAAAAGAAAAAAAAAACAGCCCTGCATTCTACGGCGGAATCTTTTTTTAAAAGGAAGAGTTCAATTGATGTGGCAAATGTCACCATTGTCCTATTTTAAGAAATTGCCACAGCCACCCCAACCTTCAGCCACCACCACCCTGATCAGTCAGAAGCCATCAACACTGAGGAAAGATGTTCCACCGGCAAAAACTTAGGACGTGATGAAGGCTCAGACGACCATTAGCATTTTTTAACAATAAAGTATTTTTTAAATTAAGGTATGTACATTGTTTAGACATAATATTTAGACTTAATAAACCGCGTTATACTGTAAACATAACTTTTCTATGCACTGGAAAACCAAAAGTTTATTGAGACTTGCTTTACTGCAATATTCACGATACTGCCATGGTCTGAAACCAAACAAGTGATATCTCCAGGGTATGCCTGTAAACAGGCCAAAGAAATCTTAGTAATATTGATGTTAATACAGATTCTTGTCATTCCAAAACATATGATAAACAATGAATTACTGCTTAATGCTGCCAAAATGATTGCTGAAAGCCTATGTAGGATTTTTTTTTGAAAATACTGAAGACATTTTCCTTGGAAGGACATAACTGATGCAATAGCACCCCTTTCTGGTAACATAAGGGTATTAAAACCATAAGCAAGACTATTCATTTATAAGGGTCTTTTTTAGAGTTTCTTGCAGAGTTACTTTGGAATGGCTTAAAGACTCATTTAGTAATCCTTTCCCTTGCGTTGGGCAGAACCACACTAGTATCATCTCACCAATATGGAAATTTATGGTGGTTTTAAAGGTCTCCAAAGGAAAGATTCCATGACCTCTCCCCGTAAAACATTCCAGGGTTCTGCTTTCAGGTCTAATAAAAATAACTTGACACCACAGCACGCAACCATTTCCTCTAGTTAAACCTGCCTCTTTGGTTGAGATGAGAACCAGATGGCTATAATCCTTTCTATTCCTTGGCGTCTATGTACACCAACTGCAAAGGCCAAGGATACAGAACAATAGCAAGATTGGATGAAACATATTTGGTCAGAGGAAGTCATTATGACCTATCTATAAAACCTTCCAAAGTAGGACCTGCAAATACCATTTCTGTTTGGAGCAGAAAGTGTTTTAATGGGACAGAATGTACAAAGCAAGTGTCTTCCTTTGAAGAGCTCTTCATCTTCCCCTCATGTGAGGTGAATCGCTGCAACCTATGTGTACTTCATAACAACCCCATTCTCCATAGAGGAGGTGTGCTCACACTGGTTTCAAACAAACTGAGGCTTTTGAATAATCGTATCTATTTATCTAACCTTCTCGCCCTTTGCACATCATCTGACTGCTGAACAGAACAGAAATAAAAATTGTTATTTTTCTCTTTTTAAAGTCTAGCATAGGCCAGGTGCAATGGCTCATGCCTGTAATCCCAGCACTTTGGGAGGCCAAGAAGAGCAGATGACCTGAGGTCAGGAGTTCGAGACCAGCCTGGCCAACATGGTGAAAATCCACCTCTACTAAAAATACAAAAAATTATCCAGGAGTGGTGGTGCACACCTGTAATCCCAGCTACTCAGGAGGGTGAGGCAGGGAAAATTGCTTAAACTCGGGAGGCAGAGGTTGTAGTGAGTTGAGATAACACCACTACACTCCAGCTTGGGTATCAGAGCAAGACTCTGTCTCAAAAAAAAAAAAAAAAAAAAAATTCTAGCATAATTATACATTTTCTGTACTGAACTGAATGCTACTTTGAATTTTCTCCATTTCAACATTTTAAATATTAATAAAATTTTGATTTTTTTGTTATTCACTTTAGCAGTTCCCAGTGGTTTCAAATTATCGAACAAATTGAGCTTTTCTCAGTAACTCTGGATACTTGTTTTCACAGGATTGGCATTACAATACTGTGTTTCTTTCTTTCTTTTTATCACTAAATGATTGGGTTTTTTTTATTTTTTAGTTTTTGGAGACAGAGTCTCACTCTGTCACCTAGGCTGGAGTGAAATGGCACAATCTTGGCTACTGCAACCTCCACCTCCTGGGTTCGAGGGATTCTCCTGCCTCAGCCTCCCAACTGGCTGGGATTACAGGCACCCACCACCACACCAGCTAATTTTTTTGTGTTTTTAGTAGAGACGGAGTTTCACCATTTTGGCCAAGCTGGTCTTGAACTTTTGACCTCAGGTGATCCACCTACCTTGGCCTCCCAAATTGCTGGGATTACAGGCGTGAACCACATAAGTAATTGAAAATGTAAGCTTCCAGTTTTATCTCTAGATAGGGTGTGTTTTTATAATACACAGTCAGTTGAAATATATAGAGATCACCTTTGCCCATTTTTGTCCATAGAAATGAGCTTTTAAGCGATGAATTAAACATTGCTACCTTATTTGTGGTAGGTAAAGATGTGATATGCAGAAAACTATGTTGAGGCCTTTAATTTTGAAACAACACTGGGTAATAAAAGCCAAATTCATGTACCATAATGACTTTTGATCTCTTCTGTAAAAAGGAAGAGATAGACTCATAAAAAATAGTAATAACGTCTGCTCTGTACATTTATGTACCACATGCTTTATGACTCAGGTAGATAATATATGTTGTAAAAGAACAGCCAACTGCATGTTCCTGCCTGAAACCTCACTGTGAATAAAATATGAGTCAGACATTCATTTTGTAGTTTTTTGGTATTCATACTTCTCTTTAATCATCCTCTCTTGTCATGTCTATAGTGAACTCAATGCGATCAATTTTAAGCTATAAGTAGCAAAAGAAAAAAAATGCAAGGGACACGAATTAGGACATAATTTTTTTTTTATTCATTCCTGTGTAAACATTACCCTGCATTAATAGTTTGACTTGTCAAATAATTTCTAGCTTAGATGTATGTAGACATGTTAACTTTGGAGATCCTCTTCCTCCCTCTAGTGGTGACGAACTGCATAGGAAATTTTCAGTATGTATTTGCTCTAGAATACCCATGAGAGTGCAGCTGACACACACAGGGAAGAGCAGTGCATTGAGAGTGAGAAGAGAGGAGTTCAAGTCCCAGATCTGCTATTACTCACTCTGTGAACTTGAGATTTCACTTGACCTTTCGTTTCTCAGTTTTCTCATCAGAGATGAAGGAATGATTATAATTTGTAGGACTGCTGTGATGGTCCCATGAAAAAACATTAGATCAAATATATTCAGACATTGATAAAACATAGATTTCTTCCTTTTCTGAGAGAAAATACAAGAAACATAATATACTCAATCAACTGATTTAATCCTCTGATGGAAAACTCTAAGGCAGCCCCCTGGCCTCAGCGTCCTGGTACACAAAGTATTTAGAGTATGTTAGATATGGTGAACCCCAAGTTTATCTTCAAAGAATCAGTATGTCAGTCTGTTCAGGTCTCTTATTCTTTAATTCTCCACTTTAAAGTTTAACTTCCTTGTAATTTCAGTAAACAACCTTTTCCACCAGTTCTAATCAGTATTTCACATCTGTTGCCCTGGTCCCCTGCCCTGTCTTAACTGATCATCCTGGTCACTTGCTCCGGTCACCTGCTCTGGTCACCTGCTTGGACTCCTGCTTACCTGCTCTGACCTGCCCATAACTGTCCTTCCCACCAAACTACCCACTCTACCACTCAGGCTTGTACCCCTCCTCCCTTTAAAATAGCCAAACAGAATCAGACTAGACTGTGGGGTCTAACCCTAGCCAGTAGAGGAACGACACAGCAGTAGGGGCTACCTCCATCAGGCATAAATACTCCTTCCCCTCCCTTGTCCAGGTGTGGGCTCGAAATTGTTCCATCTGTGAACAACACCCTTCTATAGAAGTAAATTGCCTTGCTGAGGAAATTTATATTCGAGTGCTACTTCTTTTGTGGCATTGGAAATTTTACTTATAGCAAGTGGGAATATCTAGAGGAGAGTCATAATGATGTTGTGTTCAAACATCAGTCCCAGTGATGAAACCAATTGACATCATCTGCTGTGTGACTCTCGGAGAAGGTCCTGACATGTAGTTTTCTTGCCAGGCATGGTGAACTCCAATCTAATCACAAGGGAATAATCAGATGAATTAAACTAAGGGACATTCTGGAAAAAAAAGCAAAATTGTTCTGGACTCTGAAAATGTCACTATCTTGTAAGACTAATGAGACTGGGAAGTATTTGTGGTTCAAGGAGTTTTGGAGAAACAAAGAAAGAAACTGTGAAAACTACATGTAATGTCATATCCTTGACTGGATCCCAGACTCGCGAGGGGTTGTAATATTGGGGCACTTGTAGAGATTTGAAAAGTCCCTTTATATTAGACCGTAGCAGTGAATCAGTATAAATTATCTGCCTGTTTTTTTTAGTTTGATTGTTTAGAAGAATACATTTGGTCTTAGGAGACTGATGTTCAAATATTCAGAGATGAAGTGAAATGACTTAAAAAATTGTGTGTGTTTAAAAGTATACACATTGTACTAGTCTTCCAACTTTTCTGTGATTGGAAATTTTTCAAAAAGAAAATGTGAAACAAACGAATGACTGCTCTTAGGTGTTCTATCCGTTGAAGATTCATTTGGGTTAAGAATGTCCTCTTTTGTAATGCTAATTGTTCAGGGAAGGGCTGTTTTCCACAATCCCCCTGTCATCTGAGGCTTAAGAAAGATGATCTCAGGGAATCAAAATCTGAATTAAAAAGAGACAGCTCCTTAGCAAATTTCTGCTGACTAGGCTTTTTATGTGAATCAGCTTCCTCAAAATGGGAATAATAATGATCATGCTTATGGTTCCTAATTCTCCCAGAGCTTTACCACATGCTCTAACCTTAATCATTTTTTTCTACAGTTTTTCCCACCTCAATATTTGTTAATCCTATAATACTAAACTGCTTACATTTCTCTGACAAATTGTATGACTTCAGACTCTCACTCCTTTGCGAATTGTCTTACTTCTGACTATAAAGGCCTTCTACCCTTTCTTATTAAATATATATATATATAATTTATATTTATATTCATACATATATATTTGGCTTCTTTATTGGGCTGAATTTTCTTTGAACACAAGAGTTTGTATCAACCATCTTCAAACTCAAGCTTCTAGCAGATATCTGGTGTTTAGCAGATACACAGCAAGCATTTGTTGGCTGAATACGTGAAGGCAGTTTATAAACACTAAAGTATGAGGACTAAGCTCTAATTTTTTTATCTTGCACAAATTCCTATCTAAGGGGTCTGGGGAGTTATGCCCTGCAAACCATAAATTCTCATCAGATGGGTTTTATTTAACCTTATATACTTGACTTACTTTCCAGTCTGACTCTGGCATAACATTACGTGACAAAGAAGAAAGTCAAAATATTTTACCCCAAAACATGTTTCTTTGCCATAGTTTGAAATGGTCTTGCAAAGCTGTCCTTTGTAGCGGGTGTGGGGGGGGGGGAATGTGCATCTGTAAAGAATCTTTATTAAGGTAGTACTAGATCTTTTTCTTCCAGGCCCTCCCAAGCCTGAAGAGATTAAGTAAGAGTCTAGCACCTTTTAAGGTCTGAATAGGAAACGGTTGTCATCTATTGTTTCTAAGGCAAGCGACAATAAGATTTCAAAAGAACCTTGGTCTCCACAACCTTTTATCTTAGCCTGAATATTTCCTTTCTATTGATACCAGCTCTTTAAACAAACTCAACCAATTATCAATCAAAAAATGTTGAAATTTACCTATAGCCTAGAATACAACACCCTGCCCCCTGCCTTTGAGTTGTCCCGTCTTTCTGAACCAAACCAATGTATTTTTCAAATGTATTTCATTGATGTCTCATGCCTCCCTAAAATGTGTAAAATGAAGCTGCACCCTAACTACTCTGGGCACATGTTCTCAGGGTTTCCTGAGGGCTGTGTCATGGGCCACGGTCACTCATATTTGGCTCAGAATAAATCTCTTCAAATATTTTACAGAGTTTGACTCTTTTCATCAACAAGTACTCATGTTGATGACTGCAAAATGTCAATGACAGTGATATAGTTCAGTTACTGGTGTTTGCTTGGTGGTGCAAGAGAAGCTAGGCTACATAGGTGACATGGGACACACGGGGTGAATAATTTTGCATTAAGGTAGGTGATTTTAATGCATGGAGGCTTTGGAGAAAGGAAAAAAAAGGTGAAGTGGCCAAAAGTTACATTTACTCACACTACCCTTTCACCCAGACCCCAGATGATTGTTTTCAGAGCTGTGGTGTCTATGGATGCCAGTGCAGTATTAGAAAGTTTGCACCTGACAGCATCCTCCACAGTATCCTTTTTCCCCAGGTCCAGCCACTCCACCCAAAGCTCCTGGAAAGGAGGGAATGGGATAAAAAGGAAAGAACGTCTTGATGTGCTCTACTCCAGGCCACCCCATTTGCCTCACTTCCTCACCTCCTCTCTATCTAGGTGGTGCATATTTAAAAATCCCACTCCTGCTGTGACCTATACAGAAGACTCCTCCCTACTTAAAAAGGAGCTAGGGAAAGATGATGTGCTGCCCTCTCCTGGTAGCTTTAGAAATCGTCACACAGCTCATGCGTGTTAAATCAGTTATGTTAAAACACTCTCATTTCTGAGACTCATATTGAGAAGACCAACAGGACAGGAAGGAGAGAGACCCTCTCTTGGTTCAATAGACTGAATAGACTGTAGTAGTGAATGGCTGTTTATCACTGAGGGTTTTCACACTTAAAAACATGTTTTTTTGCTTTCGTATTTGAATTTAGCTGCAAGAGTATTTTTAAAGATTCTATGGGCATGTAACAAGTGCTAAATCACCTAAAGAGCAGGTCTCTATGTGTTTAGGGTGCCTGCTCAGCAAAGCCAGGGCAGAACTATAGAAAAATAAAAGAGAAAAGTTCAGCTTCAAGAAATTTACACAAAATTTTGTAAAGAGGAAATCTAAATAAAATTAAGTAAAATGTATGGAGAAATTATGTAAGATTTGTGCTATTTACAAAGATAAAATCCTATATTATTTGTGGAGAGAAGGCTTCATAATCACTTCTGTTCTCAGAGACTATAAATGTCTTAATTTACTCCAATTACAGTTCATGTTCTGTCTTAAATATATACTTGTATCACTCAAGTATGGAATGTCTTTCTAGAATTGTTTCTATGACATGCTGTTTCTTCTAATATTTGTAAACTGGTTTTTTTTTGGAAATGGAGTCTTGCTCTGTCACCCAGGCTGGAGTGCGATGGCACACTCTCAGCTCACTGCAAACTCCGCCTCCCAGATTCAAGCAATGTCCTGCCTCAGTCCCCTGCCCCGAGTAGCTGGGATTACAGGTGCTCACCACCACATCCAACTAATTTTTGTATTTTTAGTAGAGATGGGGTTTTGTCATGTTGGCAGATTGGTATTGAATTCTTGACCTCAGGTGATCCACCCACCTTAGCCTCCCAAAGTACTGGGGTTACAGGCATGAGCCACTGTGCCTGGTCTAAGCCTGCTTTAAAAAAAAAATCAATTTTTAGGAATGAGGGCTGGCATGGTGGCTTATGCCTGTAATTCCAGCAATTTGAGAGGTTAAGGTGGGTAGATCACTTGAGGTCATGTATTCGAGACCAGCCTGGCAAACATGGAGAAACCCTGTCTCTACTAAAGATATGAAAAAAAAAATTATCCAGGCTTGGTGGCAGGTGCCTGTAATCCCAGCTATTTGGGAGGCTGAGGCAGGAGAATCGCTTGAATCGGGGAGGCAGAGGTCACAGTGAGTCGAGATTACACCACTGCACTATAGCCTGGGCTATGAAGCAAGACTCCACCTCAAATATATGTGTAAATAAAATAAAAATAATTAAAAAATAAATGTTTAGGAATGAGGTTAGTAGAGATTTCTCTTCCAATGTGAGGTGCAGTCATTGGTTATTACTCTCAGTGAGACTTGCATTTTGGTTCTGTTATCTAATTTTTCTCTCTCTTCCTCAGTAAGTAGATAAAACTGGTAAGTAACTGGCTGAGTGGGCCGATGTGAGGACTGTGTGCAGAGCCACAGTTAGCAGTCCCAAGGTGTCTGCAAGTTATTACAAAAATTATACAATGGCATGCGAATCTGTTTCCACCTTTAGTATTTATTTATTCATTAAATATGTATTGAGACAGCAATAGATTTCCAGGATAAAAACAGACATTCTCAGCCCTCAAGAAGCCTCCATTCTAATGTAAACAATTATAAGCCTAATTTTTAGAATCAATGCATGCACCTTGGAAAAATGAAAAAGGTATTTCATGGTCAAATATATTTGAGAAACATGAGCAATATTATATCCTTTGCTTTGCAATTTCCACTGCACACCAGCAAATTTGAAACTCAGATAGTAAAGAAATTTACTCAACCTGACTTTCCCCACACTGCTTTACTGTGTAATAGAACAAAGGGTAACATTCCTCAGACAATGTTCCTCTGATACAAAAATAAGGCCATTCATGGTGATGATGGTAAGTACAGGGAAGAGACAGAGAAGGGAGAGCTGCTTGGGAAAGAGAGAAAAAACTTGCGGATGGGAGAGTACACTTGATCCCAGACTTGAAAAATAAGCACTAGTTTGCCAGGAGTCAAGGACTAGGGAGGAAGTTCCAAGATGAAGGAAAGGTCAGGCAGGTCAAGGAGGTGTGCCAGGAATATTTAAAAGTGAGACAGACTGTGGCGGGTGTGTGGATGACCTGAGGTGTAGCAGGTGAATGGAGGCAGGTGATGGATAAGGAAGCTGAACAGGAAGATCAGGGCCAGGTCACACGGGGCCTTGAAATCCAAGCAAAGCAGCCTTTAAGCATGTTTGCATAGAGAAAAGAAACTATGATCACTCTTTTGCTGCTGTGGAGAATGGATCTGGGCACAGAGGGTGAGTTTAGAGGCTGGAGCTGGGAAAATGGGTGAGAGACACTAAACCCGTCACCAAACTGCACAATCATCTTGTGAGGCTTGTCTGGATTCAAGAGAAAAAGAAGCAGAAATCACAGAGTCGCTGGAGTGGCCCCAGTCCCCTTCTGTACCTGTGTTCTGTGCCCATATTGCTTCGCCTTAATGCTCCGTGGATGCTTACAGTAGGGACAGTGCTTTGTACTTTTTTACTCAAAGAAAATGTTAAAAATAACCCATGTTTGGAATAAACAAATGACTGAAAACAAACACATTTAACCCTTCTGATCTAAAGTGTGCATTTGTATTCATTATTTATTTTATATGGATGCAGGAATCAAAATACTTGGAAATTCCACGAGGCCTGGAGCCTGCAATCATTGGATATGAGTGTTCAATTTCTCCGAGGGCAGGTACCTTGTTTCATTATTTAGGTTTATATCAGACAAACGACAGTACAGACTGTGTTCCTTCCTAGATCATTCCCTGAATGATAAGCAACTTTCGCTCTGTTGATTTCTCCTGAAAAGCCTCTACCCCTTTCATATGCAAAGTTGATTGGGTTGGGTAGGATTACTCTTGACATCTTTTGGTCCTTCAAATAACTTTCCCATTTTCTGGGAACGACGTCATTAAATGCAGCATTCCAAACACCATCCCTGTCAAAACAGCTGACAAGGAGGGATTTTTAACTAGCTCTAACGCAGCATTTACTTTAGAAAACACATGCTTTGAAGTGACAGTATAGTTGGGGATCCTCCCTCCCACTTTAAAGTGACTGTTCATAGGATTGCTGTAGAAGCCCAGAAGACAGATAGACCTTGGGGAATACATCTTGGTCTTTTGTGCGTTGTTGGTTAAATCTATACCAGTACTCTGGAAGCTGATATCTATGTGTGCATGTGTGGACAAGGATGTCTTCTTTTCAGAATGTGGAAAGGGTTAGATGTGCTCAAGTGTTTATATTTACAGACACTAGTGCACATGCACACCCGCAGGGCTGGTGTCTCACTGCATTAGTCCATGGTCCACAAAAAAGTAATGACCAATGAATGAAACTTAGCTTTCTTCCAGGAGTTATGTTCCCAACCTCATCTCAACCTTGGAGATTTTGCTCTTAGGTGGCCCTCTGCTTAGTTGAAGTCCTACTTCAATTTGTCCTCTCCTATGAAATTTTAGTTTCAAAAAGTCAAAAGGCAAGATCTTGGAAATGGAAGAGTAATTAAATAAATGATGAATGAAAATGAAGGAAGGTAAGTTTTAGAATGAGAGCAAATTCAGGGACAGGTCAAGTGGCCCATACCTGTAATCCCAGCACTTTGGGAGGCTGAAGTGGGCAGATCACTTGAGGTCAGGAGTTTGAGACCAGCCTGCCCGACATGGTGAATCCCATCTCTGCTAAAAATACAAAAGTTAGCAGGACGTAGTGGCAGGTGCCGGTAATCCCAGCTACTTGGGATTCTCCTGCTGAGGCAAGGGAATCACTTGAACCCAGGAGGCAGAGGTTGCAGTGAGCCAGGATTGTGCCACCACATTCCATCCTGGGTGACAGAGCTAGACTTCCTCTCAAAAATATAAAAAAAAGAAAGAAAGAGAAAATTCAAAAAGGAAGCTATATAAGAGGCAACTATGCATAAATCAGGGGTTTGGTAGACAGAAGTACCTGGATTTATATCTCACGTCCACATAGCCACTCACTCACGAGTTATAAGACCTTCAATAGGTAACAGAAACTCTCTAGCCTCAGTTTTCTCATCAGTGAAATGGCCATATACTGTAAGAACAACATTAGATAATACAGTATTCAGAGCACTTTGCCAAGCACATAAGAAGCCCTCAACCAAAGCTATTTTAGGAATCTGATTTATTTGGAGAAGTGTTTTCGACCTGAAAGATAATGCTCATTTGCAGCACGGAATGAAGAACAAAGGTTTGTCCAGCAGGTGAGCTGGGTGCTAGTGTTAAAGATCTCTAGTGCTTCTTGAGTAAAAAGTTCATGGCAAGGATGTATTGATTATTCTCAATGAAGTGTAGGGCAACTCTGAGCCAGTTCTACAGCATGTCAACATTTATTCCTAACACGCATGCAATTTAAGTTGGAGGTAAATTTACCCACAAGTTGGAAAGAATACTCTTTTTGGAAACGACTCTCAAGCTATCTGTTTCAAACATGTTAATGGAAAACAAAAGAAATCAAGAAGGAATTCTTCCATTTAACCAGTCATGCATTTTCTGTTCTTTTCCTCTTCTGTCAGCAAAAGAGGGATAATGATCTCCTTTCCTGGAAACTCAGGTTGAATTAAGAGATTTACAATGCACAGAAGATGTCATAAATACTAACGAAAACAGCTGCACATATTCATAAATAATGCATAGCACTCTGAGATCACTAGCTGTGAGTCATTTTTCCCCTCCTTAAAGTATTATTTTAAAAGTCATACTATTTAAAAGTTAGAGAACCTAAAATTGCGAGATTAAAGTAATGAAAAAAAATTCAAAACAAACATCATCAGAAAATGTTGTCATAGATTTCTACAGGCAGTTGCTTATTATCCCAAACAACGCATACATTTTCTCAGTCATAAAACTGTTTTGTTTGATTCAATTTTTGAAAGCCAAGTATAGCATGCAAAGCGCACTTCAGAAGCTAGGTGGCGCCATGTATCCACCTAGTGGTCTACGTTTTCACAGGCTGGATTGGCCCACCTCATTTGAAGCCAGACATTGATTTTAACAGTTAAATCTATACATTTTACAATGTGAATGCTTCCCGGTTTTTTTTTAAAGAGGCATTTAAAACTGGTATGGGGAATCTTTAAGTAAATGCTGAGGTTGGGGAAAAAAAAGTATCCTGTGGCTGTATACCCCTGACCTGACCCTAGCAGATAATAGCTCCCTTATACAGACTGAATGAGGTGAATAAGTAGTATTGGGGCAGGAGAGCTGACAGTTCTGAAATGCTATCCGTAGCCAATTTCTACTTACTTTGACTCCAACCCACATATAAGACCTGGAAGGTAAGAAGAAATGCCAGATCTAGACTCCCTATTATATGGTAAATAAGTGAGCATCTAATTTTGTAGTTGTGAAAGGAGTAATGAATATAACCAGCTCCTGTGGTGCCAAGGGGGGAAATCAATTTGCCCCAGATGCAGGCAATAAAGAAATGTACTGTCCACGGAGAATTTAAAATCAGTGATAGAACCAACTAGAAATCTGTCTGTTTTTTCTTATCACCATTCACTAGCAGTTCTATACCAGCTTGGTGATAGTGGGTGGACCAACTAGTCCTTCAGTGACTACTGCCTTTGGAATACCACTGAACTCTCCTCTTTAGAATTTACCAGCAAGGAGGAGAATTGAAATTTTTGGAAAGAGGAAAAGCTATTAGGAAAAGGAGAAAGAATTAATATATTTTCCAACAAATAATGTCTGTACAGGACTTTACACACCTATGTTATCTCATTAATCCTCAACAACACCCCCAGACTCAGAAACGTTCAGCAACAGCCACTAATTTGTAGAGGCAGGATTCTAATAAATCTTTACTTCCTGTAAGTCTCAGGTTTTTGTCTATCTCGGGTTTTTGAGTGGTGAATATCAGATTTTTGAGTGGTTAATATCAGGGTTTGAGTGGTAAATCTCAGGTTTTTGAGTGGTTAGTATCATAGGTTCTGACATTCAATAAATATGAAACCCTGGACAAGGCATGTAACCTCACTCACTTTGGTATCCTTGGTTGTGATGTGGGATAATAATAGTACCCATCAGTGAGGACAGTAGAACACACCTACAGTGAGGCAGGTGTGCTCTGAGCCCAGTCCTAGCACATGGTAAGCACATCAGAGGTGTCAATAAATGGCACATAATGTACATTATGCAAACTTCACCTAAGAACCCTGGATAGCATTTTGTCCCTTCCGGATGGTAAAGAAGGCTGGAGTACGTACTTCCGCTACTTCACACCTGCAGCCCTGGTGGTGAAGTTGATAACTCTGACCTCTGAGGCTGAAGAGAGAAACACACACAGGTACCAGGGACAGCCAAGTCAGACAACAGGCACCCTCAGAGTCTACTGGGCCCAATCCCCACCCTTAGTTGTCAATTGGTTCAAGACTTCTTAGAGAACATCTTGCTTCTGATACCCTCCATGCTCTGACAGAATACATGACAAAGTTGTTGGGGACAGGCGTGAATTTGTTTCATTTTATTCCACTCTACAATGGAGTTACTGAGAGACTGATCTTGGGACCACTGGACTTTAAAAAAGTGACTCCCAAATATTCTGCTGCATAAAGTATGTAAAAGTTAATAAACATTTAATGGCTAAACAATATGTAAATTACTCAGGCCATACTGCAGCTAAGTTGTAAAGAGTTACCACCATCTGAATTCTTTGTATGAAAGTAGAAAGGAAATAATTCCAACATTTCCTTTTATATACTCCTGGATTCAGCTGTTATTTAAAAGTAATAACAAACTTTATTTTGTGCCTTAAATACGACATTAATTGAAGTTCATAGAGAGCGCCATAAAGAACTAAACCCTAACATTACTATAAAACAATCTGACAGGTCTGTAGAAACCCCACATAAGAAAATGCTTTTTTGTGTATTTTTTGCACTTGCATTGTTTTAATGCAACTATGCTATAATACCCGGTAATAGAGCCGCTTAGCCACTGACATTCTTATTTGTAATATGAATTTATTCCACATTTCACAGGACTAGATCCAAATTCTTTGGTAAATATCATTTTTATAGCAAATAAGCATGATTTTTTTATGACATAATCTGTGTTAACATAACAATTTATTTTACAATTTGAAGTTAGTACAGATAAACACTTCTCAAACATGATGCGGATATTGTACTGTGAATTTGGTGCGGGTGTTCCAAGTCCTCATGTTAGGGATTTTCATGTTTGGAAATATATGTAAAGTTGACATGTATGCAGAAGAAAGCAAATAATATCCATTTTTAAGACCTATCGCACAGCCTGAAAGAAGCTGTGTGGTGGTGAGATGCTGTGTGTTAATGAGTACAGATTTTGCTGTTTCTGTTCTGTGTGTTGTTTCTGCTTTTCTTCCATTTCCATCATGTGGTATAATCATGAGCATACAATCAAATCAGCTGTATAAAGGGACAAATGGCATGGAAAACATGTACTCAGTTCAGGTCTGATAAGAAAATCTGGAATGTCACCGAAGCGCCCCCCCCCCCGCCGTAGGGGGGGGCGGCGCGGGGGGTGGGCGGGGGGGGGGCCGGGGGGG
>CAUYLG010023849.1:0-18193 GCA_963573385.1 Cacajao melanocephalus
TAAAAAAAAAAAAAAAAAAAAAAAAAAAAAAAAAAGATTAAGCTAATATCTTCAACATCCCACCATCACCATGAGCAGTGTTTGTATTAGTCCGTTCTCACACTGATATAAAGAAATACCTGAGAATAGGTAACTTATAAAGAAAAGATGTTTAATTGGCTCATGATTCTGCAGGCTGTACAGGAAGCATGATGCTGGCATCTGCTTGGCTTCTGGGAAGGCTTCAGGAAACTTTTACTCATGGCAGAAGGCAAAGCAGGAGCAGGAGTCTTCACATGGCTGGAGCAGAAGGAAGAGAGGTGATGAGGTGCCACATACTTGTAAACAATCATATCTCACAATAACTCACTGACTCTCACAGTATTGCGAGAACATCACCAAAGGGGAAATCCGCTCCCATTACCTGATCACCTCCCACCAGGCCCCACTTCCAATATGGGGATTACAATTTGACATGAGATTTGGGTAGGGACACAGACCCAAACCATATCACTGTAGTAACAGCTCTCATTTCTTGGTAGCTACTTTGTATCACAAGTTGTGGTGAGATTTTACACAATATTTCCTCTAAGTCTTTTAAATAACCTCATGTAATGGGTATTCTGGATTTTGCAGACAAGGAAACTCATCTCAGAGATGTTTAGTAGTTTGCTCAAGGTCACATGACTATGAAAGTCAAAGTCTAGACTCAATCTGAGGATTCTCTACCCTCTATTTTTTTTTTTTTTTTTTTTGAGGTGGAGTCTTACTCTGTCACCCAGGCTGGAGTGCAGTGGTGTGATCTCGGTCCACTGCAACCTCTGCCCCCTGAGTTCAAGTGATTCTTCTCCCTCAGCCTCCCAAGTAGCTGGGATTATGGGCATGCACCACCATACCCAGCTAATTTCATATTTTTAGTAGAGATGGCATTTCTCCATGTTGGTAGGCTTGTCTCGAACATCCAACCTCAGGTGATCCTCCTACCTCGGCCTCCCAAAGTACTGGGATTACAGGCATGAGCCACTGTGCTCAACCTTTTCTCTACTCTCTTATCTGGGATGTAAATAGAGGATCATACAGGCAAGGCACAAAGCCATTCAAGCAACATCAGTTGAAAGCTTCTTACTGCCAGGAATCACGAAGTAGCAACTCCCAAGTCCTTGGCCTTAAGGAATGTCCTGAATAAGGAGGTAGAAAATAGCAGATGAAAAGCTAACTAAAAGTGTTCCTTAAAGTTTTTATCAAAGTACCTTTTAGCACAATAAAGATTATTCAGTAATTTGAAGGATCTGCAAGTGTGGCTGTAAATGACTACAATGTGCAGGGCATATCTTTGAAGTCTTGTTTTAGATAAAAAGACATACTACATTCTACTCCATAATACACTCATGCTGGGTTTTTTGTTTATTTATTTGTTTTTCTTGAGACAGGGTCTCACTCTGTCACCCAGGCTGGGGTGCAGTTGTGCAGTCTTGGCTCACTGCAGTCTTGAACCTCCTGGACTCAAGTGATCCTTCCAGAGTAACTGGAACTGGGTGAAGGTCACCATGCCTGGCTAATTTTTTTATTTTAATTTTCGATAGAGATAGGGTCTCACTATGTTGCCCATGCTTGTCTCAAACTCCTGGGCTCAACCCATCCTCTTGCCTTGGCCTTTCAAAGTGCTGGGATTACAGGCATCAGTCACTATGCCTGACTACCCATGCCATTTTAATGTAAAAGTAAATTTTAAAATCACGTATCATTGACTGGAGTAGCTGCTCACACAGTAGATACTGCATTTTTTTGTGTGTTATTTCATGTGCCCTTGGTACATCACATTGCAGTTAACTTCACAGTACACATTCTCTGGTTTGAGAAGCAAGAAAGTGCTCAGTGATAAATTCCACAATATTAAAGGCAGGATGGAGCAGGGGGTGGGATTTAAGTAGCTAACCACAAAACTCACTTCTCTTTTAAGCACTATTCATCCATTCAAAAGTACATCTCTGGGCCTGGCGTGGTGGCTCACACCTGTAATTCCAGCACTTTGGGAGGCCCAAGTCATGAGTTCAAGACCAGCCTGGCCAACATGGTGAAACCCCATCTCTTCTAAAAATACAAAAATTAGCTGGGCACGGTGGTGGGCATCCCAGCTACTTGGGAGGCTAAGGCAGGAGAATCACTTGAACCTGGGAGGCGGAGGTTTCAGTAAGCTGAGTCCGCACTATTGCACTGCAGCCTGGGTGACATTGCAAGACTCTATCTCAAAAAAAAAAAAAAAAAAAAAGAATATCTCTGATCTTTCTGGTACTGAAGTTGTTCTGTGTCTTGACTGTGGTGACAGAGACTCAAACTTGTACATTGCAAAGAACTAAACATGTGCAGACACATACATAAGTTAGCACAAGAAAAATGGGGAAAGTCTGAAAGAGATCAGTGGCTTGTGTTAACGTCAATATCCTGGTTGGGATGATGTATGGGTTGGGTAAGGTTTTTAAGACCTTAACGCTACAGGAAATAGAGCAGACATATGCTATGGTGGTGTCTCCTCCAAAAGTCATTTTGAAATTTAATGCCTGATGCAGCAGTCTTAAGAAGTGTGGTCTTTGGGCTGAGTTGGGAGGTAGTGATTAAATCATGAGGGCTCCTCCTCATGAATAAGATTAGCACTTCTCTAACAGGGCTTGACGTTGAAGTGAGTGTTTTCATGCCCTTCCATCCCTCACACCCTGTGAGGACACAGCGTTCATCCCTCCTGGAGGATGCAGCAACAAGCACCATCTTGGAAGCAAAGACCAGGACCCTTATCAGACAGTGCCTTGATCTAAAACTTCCCAGTATTCAGGACCATGAGAAATAAACTTCTGTGGTTTATGACTTTGTCTATGGAATTATGTCATATCAGCACAAATAGTCTAAGGCAAGGTGCATGGGATCTACCTGTACTATTACTTACAACTACATCACAAAATATCTCTCTATTACTCAGAGTTCTCCAAAGAAACAGAATGAAGCACCCTCAAAGAAACACCCAAAATAAGGTTTAAAAAAATATGTGTGCATTCTGTGGCCCAGTCAGGTTGACAAATAAGATTAACCATCATAAAGTCAAAATTAAATAAATGAATACATAATGAAATACATCAAAATATCTCAAAAAAGGTCTAGTGTTTTGAAAGTAAAAAAAAAAAAATACATCTCTAGATTAAGAGAACCCAAAATTTGGGTTTACATCTGGGTTTTCTATTGTTTCATTGGTCTATGTGTCTGTTTTTATGTCAGTATCATGCTGATTTGGTTACTATTGTAGTAAATTTTTTCTCACCCCAGTTGAAATGGCTTTTACAAAAAAGACAGGCAATAATGAATGCTGGTGAGGATATGGAGAAAGGAGAACCCTGGTACGCTGCTCCTGGAAATGTAAATTTGTACAACCACTATGGAGAACAGTATGGAGGTTCCTCAAAAAACTAAATCTGGAACTAGGAACTAGCACCAGTAAGTAGACACTTCATCTGGGTGGGGATTTGATCCAGCAGTTCCGCTACTGGGTGTATTAAAAAGAAAGCAAATCAATAGATTGAAAAGATACCCACACTTCCATTTTTATTGCTGCACTGTTCACAAAAGCCAAGATATAGAATCGACCTAAGTGCCCATCAATGGAAAGATGGATAAATAAAATGTAGTATATGTATATACAATGGAATATTATGCAGCCATAAAAAATGAATGAAATTCTATCATTTGGAGGAATATGGATGGACCTGGAGATCATTCATTAAGTAAAATAAGCCAAGCGCAGAAATATAACACTGGATGTTCTCACCTACACGTGGGAACTAAAAAATGGACCTAACAAAGACAGAGTAGACTGGTGGTTCTCAGAGGCTGGGAAGGACAGGCAGTAGAAGGGGAAGAGGAGAAGTTGATTAATGGGCACAAATATATGGTTGAGTAGAAAAAATAAGACCTAGTGCTAGATTGATCAGCAGGGTGACTATAGTTTGTAATAATGTATATTTCAAAATAGAATAGAAGAATTTGGATGTTTATTGCGGAAATAGAAGACAAATATTTAAGGAGATGACTATCCTATGAACTGGAATATACCAAGAACTTATCTAATCTTTGCAAATTATACAAAAGTATTAAATTATTTTATGCACCCCCAAAACTATGTATGTCCATGATAGTATGCATCAATAAAAAGTAATTAATTACTTTAAAAACATTTTTTAAAAAGATAAACCAAATCTAGACCTGCTTTAGATATTAAGATTCTGGGATTCAAATTTGATACCGTGATTAGATAAGATTTTGGAGATCTTAGTATGGGAGTAAGTAGGAGGGACATAAATAATTGAAGGAGGGACATAAATAATTGTGCCCAAGAGTGTGGACAGTAGTATATTAAATAATTGTCCCCAGCTCTTCACTCTTCTCTGAAATCACATCCTTTGCCATGTGACCTAGTAGCTTCTTCTGGTAGAATCAAAGGTTTCCTCTTGCCCCTTGTCTTTAGCTTCCACCATGTAGCTTACTTTTAGCCAATGGGATATTAGCAAATATAACACAGAGGCCTGAAATTTATTTACAGCAATCACCTGAATGTTGGCCATGGCCTGGAGGCAACCTCTGCTTTGGAGCCTTAATCAACTGACTCCACTGACCTACAGGAACATGAGCAAGAATAAATAATTGTAAAGCTATTGAATTTTGAGCCAGCTTGTTATACAGAAACATCTTCCCAACCTAAACTATTATTCTTTTATTTCATAAAAACATGAGTACCTACCCCACACTAGGAGCTGTGTTATCTGCTGGCTGTATGATCATAAATAAAATGGACATGCCACTTAATCTAACAGAGCTTACTGTCATGAGTCTGTCATGCATATTAAAAAGAGAAAGAATTCTTTTATACAACCAGTCATTACATGCCCCCCCAACATCTACTGATTTTAAAATCTAAATTCTTAAAAAAAATTCATGACCACATGAATGTTTAGTTCTATGCAATATATCAAGAACAAAGCTATGGTGTAGAAACTAGACAATGCATTGAGTTTTTGTTTTTTGTTTGTGTGTGTGTGTGTGTTTATTTCAAGGCAGAACAGTATAAATAGAAAATATGTGGCCAACTGTGGTAAATAGCACAGTGGCTTTTAAGCATATGAACATGTGCACCTGCACGCACATGTGTGTGTATGCGTGTGCACACATATGCATATAGGAAATAATCAATAAATGATATCATCAACTTAGTTACCCAACTGAGAAAAATATGAGTTATCTTCGACTCATCAGTTTCCATATTTTCCTATATATATCTTGAATATGTAAACTTCTCTCCTTCTCTGTCATACTGTCATCCTACCCAAGCCATCACCATTTGTGTCTTAACAGATCTCTCTGTCTTCTCTGGGTCTTCTCTTTCTTTCTTTCTTTCTCTCTCTCTCTATTCATTCTACATCACAAAGATTTATCCAAAATGTAAAACTGACCCTTAACTCTTTGTGTGTGATGCCCTTTGATGTTTTCCTATTTCTGTGGAATAAAAGTCCAAGTTTCTTTGTACACAAAGCAAGACCTTCCATTATCTCACCCTTGCTGCCTCATCTCCTGCTAGTCTCTGCCTCAAACCCATGCACGAGTTAAGTAGACACTTCTCAGGGAAGAGAGTAGAATGATGCAAGCAAAGTGCATAGGGTGCAAAATTTAAAGATACTGACACTTTATACAGAGCACACCTGAGAATGGGTGCCTCCTTAAATTGCATGCCTTATGCACCCTGCTTGTCTTACTCTGGTCCCCAGTGCTTCATGCTCTTTTATAGCTTCCACTAGTTTGCTCATACTGTTGCCCTTGCTGAAACACCATTTTTTACCCTCTTTTCCTGCTAATTCTAATTCACATAGTATGGATTTGGCTTAACTGTTCATCTCCTGGGAAGCAATTCCTGACCCCCAGGCTGATATAAGTTTACTCACATGTTTCATGCTTCAATAGGAGCTCTGGGCTTACTTCTACCTTAGTACTCACCATATTAGTGGAAACTGCTTATCTCCTTGACGATAACATCTCTTAAAATGAGGTATTTTGTTTTTCGTCTTTATAGCATAAAAAGCTAGGCCAGGCATCCTTTAAGCCCTCTCTCTCTTGTCCCCCATATCTAACTCATCACTGAGTCATGTGGCTGTTACCCTCTAAATGCTTGTCAAAGCCATTCACCTCTCTCCATGTCCACTCAAGCCACAGAGGCTCATCTTCTCCTACCCGCAATATTATAATAGCCTCTTACTAGGCTTTCCAAAGTCCACTCCCACACCCGACCCACAATCTCCATTTGCCCTTTTCATTGCTGCCATGGTAATCTTTGCAAAATGTAAATATTACCATGTCACCACTAACCTATAACCACTTCTTATTGTACTTGGCACAAGAAATCAAATTTTAAGGATGGTCTGAAGCCCTCCTGCAGGGTCTGACTCTGTCTGTCCTCTGCAGCTATTCTCACTAGATGTGAGCCGTTTCTATTCTAGCCATCCTTTCATTCTAGAAGACCCCATGCAAGTTTTCCACCTAAGAGTCGGGACACAGGTAGGTCTCACTGCTTAGAATGCTTTAGCCCTTCCATCATTTCACTGGATTAACATCTCTTCTCCTTCATCTCAGTCCAAAAACTGCGAGGTCCAGCCTCTTATGTTATCTCAATCTAGGCCAAGTCCCTTGCTATTCATTTTCCTAGTTCTATATTCCTCTGAGTGTCTTCCTTCAAAATGCTCATCTCAGTTCACAGTGTTTCATGTTTCTGGGCAATTATTTTTATTCAACAGTATCTAGTTGTTGTGTGTTCACAAAATAAATTATTTATTACAGAAATTTCCAAACATGTACAAAGTAGAGAGATTTTAGTGAACTCCCATTTCTTCTTGTTGTTTTAATAATCAACAACATATGGGCATTTTATCTTTTGTATCTTTATGCTATCTTGCTTCCTCCCCCAATGTTACATTTCACCCTTAAATACTTCAGTCTGTCTCCCTAAATGACAAGGACTCTTTCTTTTTTAAAAAAATCCCAGAATATTTTCACATGATCATACTTCCAAAAACAGAGTGTTTTAAAATTATCGAATGTCTTGTCAGTGTTCTAATACTGTGTAAAATTATAAGTCCGACTTCCCACCACACTGAAAGGGACAATCAGCCTGACAGAGTGCATGCCATGTAGTAGATAATAAGTATTGCTGAATAAGTGACTGACTGAACGAACTGTTGCTTAATAAATATTTATGAACTGAACTGGAAATAGTAGTTCAAGTATACCTAGGGAACACATTGCAGAGAAAACCAGTTAAATCAGCTGCCTCTCCTTTCTTCACCCCTTTTGAGCCGAGCCTTCTCTTCAGGTGGCATTCTTAGCCCTTGGAGCAAGGTGGAGCATTGGGACAAACTCAGCCAAGGAGAGGTGTCAAAGCTTTGTCTTTCCAGCCCCACCACAGCTTGGTACACGCTGCTCCCACCCTAAGTGAGGCAAAGGGATGACAGTGTGCTTTTTGTCTCTAAGGGGCTTTACTTTCTTTCTTCCCATCATCCTCTCTTTTGTCATTCCCAGAGAGTACTGGGCATCTACAGGTATAACAGCATCCACCAGTCAAAAGTGGCTAAACTGGGCATTGCAGGATTAGTGTTTGTCAAGAGGTTCAGAGTCTCTGTACAGATACTTGAACAAGGGCTAGGTCTTTTATTAAGTAACCCAAGGTTTATCTGATTTTGGCACAGAAGAGAACATTTATAGTCAAATCTCATCAAGCGGGGAGAAAAAGCTTTGTTTCCACTTGCTTGTATTTTTACCTTTTTAAACATGTAGTTTATATATGTTTTTGTTATAAAAAGAGTACTTTTCCCTAGTTATGATTTTTTACTCATTCATCAGCAATTTTCCATATTATTACAAGTCCTTGGTATTTATTATCTTTTACTCCATCATAGTCCATTAAATGGCATTTCCAAACTTTCTTTAGTGACTATTGCCTCCAATTCTGAATTATTACAAGTGATGCTTTGATTAATAACTTTGTACATAAATCTTTTTCTGTATTAAAGATAATTTTTAGGGTAGATTCCCAAAAGTACAATGACTGGGTCAAAGACTATGAATAATGTGGCCAGGTGCGGTGGCTCATGCCTGTAATCCCAACACTTTGGGAGGCTAAGGCAAGCAGATCATGATGTCAGGGGTTTGAGACCAGCCTGGCCAAAATGGTAAAACCCTGTCTCTACTAAAAATACAAAAAAAAAAAAAAAATAGCTGGGCGTGGTGGTGGGCACCTGTAATCCCAGCTCCTTGGGAGGCTGATCAGCAGGAGAATTGCTTGAACCCAGGAGGCAGAGGTATAGTGCCATTGCATTCCAGCCTGGGTGACAGAGCAAGACTCTGTCTCAGAAAAAAGAAGAAGAAGAAGAAGTAAAAGAATATGAATTATGTGAAAACTTCTAATATATGCACATTATCCCATTGCCTAGAAAGCATTGTTGTTCTTCTATAAAATTAATTTGCCTTTAAATTAAATTTAACTTTAAAGTACAATTTTTCTGTTGCATAAATAGTACATACTCATTATAGAAAAATTAAACAATACAGTTACATAACAAGAATGAAATAAAAACCATGTGAAATTCCACTACTCAGAGTTACATGTACATATATATCAAGTTTTATAAGGTCTCAAAGAAGAAACATCACAGACTACTATTGATAATAAGGATTTATATCAGGAATGCATAGGAACATAGAATAATAAGGGAAGCTGTTCTATCAGCTGTATAGTCACTCCAGAACCAAATGCTTCAAAGACAGGGATTTCATTAAGCCAAATGGAGAAGCAGATTGAAATCTTTTTGTACATCTAACCCTAGTTCATCAAGTGGTTTTAGCATTTTTACTTCCCTAGGAAGAGATTGGATTGGGTTTGTTTTCTATCTTCTACAATATAGAATCTATATAGAACACTTCTGTATCACTTTTGGGTAGAGTTATCACAAGCCATCTCCAAGGCTGTTGTCCTTGCTACCCAGCTCTTATACGTTTACTTTGTCCTCTTGTTCAAACACCTTCAATCTGCTGTTTTCATTCCTACCAGGCAATTTATGAAGCAAAGACATACTGCAAGCTACTTCAAGATTCTGGAAGTACAAAATCTAAGGAGGATCTACATTCTCAGAATGTCATTCACATTGGTGCTATCTATTCAGTATAACATCGATTTGTAATCCACTTTATTCCCTTAATACTGAATCTTCAACACTAACTTTTAACATTCCATCTTGTGAATGTGCCGTAAAATAGCCAGTCTCCTATAGTTGGATACCAGGTTGCTTCCAATTTAGGGCTATAGATTTTTTGAAATGATAAAGAGAAATTTTGCAGACAATTTTTTTTGGTTTCTTTCTCTCCTAACATGTATTTTCCCCCTCTTTTATTTATTTATTTTTATATTATTATGTTATTACTATTATTTTTGAGACAGAGTCTCACTCTGTCACCCAGGCTTGAGTGCAGTGATACAATCTCAGTTCACTGCAACCTCTGCCTCTGGGTTCAAGCAATTCTCATGGCTCAACCTCTGCCTATAGCTGAGATTACGGGCACGTGCCACCACGCCCAGCTAATTTTTGTATTTTTAGTAGAGATTGGGTTTCACCGTGTTGGCCAGGTTGGTCTTGAACTCCTGGCCCTAAGGGATCTACCTGCCTCGGCCACCTAAAGTGCTAGGATTACAGATGTCAGCCCTGGCACTAGGCCTGTTTTATTTTAACTCTTGTAATTAATTTTATTTTAGGTGTGTATCTTAAACCAACCTGAAATCTTTATTTTATTAATAGAAAAGCTTTATGTAGTCACATTAATTTTGATGACCAAATATTCATTGTCAATTTCCTGCCTGCTTTTTTGCTGGTTTCCCTGCTTCCTTGGTTATTATTTTCCTTTTAAGCTTATATGTTTTATTACTCGAGTTTTATTTTGAAATAATACAATCTCTGATTTGAATATATTACATTCCAATTTTTTGCTAGTTACCTTTAAAGAAAAAGAAAAAAAATCTACACTTTTTCTAATAAAAAGTAGCATCTTTGATGCCCTTCATATGGGCTAACAAATTTAGACAAAAAAATTAGTTCCACTACCCGCAAAACTATCTACCATATAGAAATAAACTGTTTAAATACAGATCATTATGGATAGACACGTTCTATTTTTCCTTGCTCAAGAATTCCAAGAAAATGTAAAATTGCAAGAATTTTAACATTTCATTAAGTTTTATAACCATGCTTTCAAATGCTATTTATATACAATTAGGATTTACTGATTTTATTTAACATCATTTTAGATATCTTCCTTATTTTTCAGTGCATTACTTTTATTACTTAGCTATAAGTAGTAATTTTCATATAATTTAATTAGAAAAATATCCAGGTGCTGTATTTTCTGAGTGACTTCTTGTTTCAGAATAAAAGAATTTCTTAATTTGATCTAATACTCGAATTGTTTTTCTGCACTAGCCAATCAACTATTCACTGTCTCCATTTTAAAATTCAATAATCATACTTCTATGGAAACCCAGCCTTCTCTGATTTCACTTCATTCCCCCTTTATTTATCATTGTCCTAAGAAATTATGTTGATAATATACATTTAATAATTTATAAATACTGTCTTTTGTGTATTTACAAATTGTTTTCATACAAAAGCAAGCCATCTAACTTCTCAGATTTATCTTTTTATTTTGACCTTCAGTCTTTTCAGATGACTTTTGATTTGCTTCTATATTCTTAATTTATGGATGGAAGAGTGTTTATGAGTATGTACGTGTGAGTATGGAGGAAAGGTATCTATATATACAGTTCTAGGAGTTTAAATTATTTCTTTCATTTATTTTGTAAGACCCTCTAGGAACCCTGCTTATGCTTAGTTAAGAAGAAAAGGGCCTGGGCACGGTGGCTCACACCTGTAATCCCAGCACTTTGGGGGGCTGAGATGGGCAGATCACACGGTCAGGGGTTCAAGACCAGCCTGATCAACATGGTGAAACCCTGTATCTACTAAAAATACAAAAATTGGCCAGGTATGGTGGAATGTGCCTGCAATCCCAGCTACTCATGAGGCTGAGGCAGGGGAATCACTTGAACCTGGATGGCGGAGTTTATCGTTAGCCAAGATGTTGCCATTGCATGCTCCAGCCTGGGCAATAGAATGAGATTCTGTCTCAGAAAAAAAAAAAAAAGAAGAAGAAGAAGAAGAAAAGGAAACTACATTTGTATTATGTGCTATCATTTGGTTTTGCATTTTTTTTGTTTATCTGTTTTTGTATACAATTACTTCCCTATATCAGAGTTCAAGTTGTATGTGGTGATTAAATTGTGCTATAGACACAGATAGGCATCCTAAGACTTGTACCAAAAAAATGTTTTTTATTATTTTATTTTATTTTATTTTTTGCATTCTGAAATCAACTGAGACTCTCTTTTGAATATTTTGTTACCCTCTCTCATTATGCTTTACTTATACATTACCTTTATTTTTATAGATTCAAGTCTGTCAATTATTTAATGAAAAAATAATAAATTTCTTGTCTGGCTAAGTAAGGGCCCCTTCTACCTCAAAGTGTAACAAATACTTGCCTGTATATTCCTCTGGTATTTTAAATTTACATGGATATTCAATCCTTCTGCAAGTTACTTTTGTATATATTATGAGATAGTAGTTTTTTACTAGTTTCTTTGAGAGCTAGCCAGCTGTTCCGATGTTATAATAAATAATTCATCATTTTACCATAGGCTTCTAGTGTCACACTTATCATGTAGGTCTCCATATAAACTTGACTTTATTTCTGTATTGTAGATTTCTGTGATATCTAATGATATCTAGACTTCAGTGTTATATTTTGCTAATCTTCTTCCAATATCAAACTCTTTTAATTATAGTTGATTTTAATCCAGGGCTTTCTTTCATTTTTTTTTCTCAAAGTATATCCATTCTTTCTTTTTTCTTTTTTTTTTTTTTTTGAGACAAAGTCTCACTTTGTTGCCCAGGCTGGAATGCAATGACGCAATCTCAGTTCACTGCAACCTCTGCCTCCTGGGTTCAAGTGATTCTCCCTGCCTCAGGCTCCCAAGTAGCTGGGATTACAGGCACCAGCCACCACGCCTGGCTAATTTATTTTTATTTTTATTTTTAGTACAGATGAGGTTCCACCATGTTAGCCAGGCTGGTCTTGAACTCCTGATTGGTCTTGAACTCCTGACTTTAGGCGATCCACCTGCCTTGTCCTCCCAAAGTGCTGGGATTATAGGTGTAAGCCACCAGGCCCCACCAAAGTATATATCTATTATTTTACAAAAATTTGTTTTTAACAAATGTATTAACACATATTTTATACATATTATAACATATATTAGAATTTATCACTAACCATTTAAATGTCACTCTATATTTTGTAAGTCATTATTCATCATTTTTTCTTATATTGCCTTTCTCCATCTCAAGTACTTGATCTGACTTCATTTTTATTAGGCTGAAGTAATTCCTTAGGGTTTAAGAGTGTTTTTGGTGATGTATTTTCTGCATTTCTACATATATGAACATGTTGAACATGTTTTCCTTTTTTTCCACAGGTGAAAGATACTTTTGTTGGTTATAGAAAATTTGGGATTTACAAGTGTGTGGATATTGCTCTGCTGTCTTCTTAGCTTTCAGGTTTACAAGAAGAAAGAAAGAAAAGGAAAGAAAGAAAGAGAGAGAGAGAGAAAGAAAGAAAGAGAGAGAGAAAGAAAGAAAGAAAGGAAGGAAGGAAGGAAGGAAGGAAGGAAGGGAAGGACGGAAGGAAAAAAGGAAGGCCAGATGGAAGGAAGGGAAGGAAGGAAGGAAGGAGGAAAGGAAGGAAGGAAGGAAGGAAAGAAGGAAGGAAGGAAAAGGAGGGAAGGAAGGAAGTAAAAAGAAGAAAGGAAGGAAGGTAGGGAAGGAGGGAAAGAAGGAGGGAAGGAAGGGAGGGAGGAAGGGAGGGAGGGAGGAAGGAAGGAAGGAAGGAGAGAAAGAAAAGAAAGAGAGAAAGAAAGAAAGCTGACAATTTTCTGATTTTCTTTTTTACATAAATAACCATTTTGCTGTTGTTTTGCTTTTTCTGTCTTCAAATTACTCCCACAGGTCAAATATAGCTGGCTGCTTCTTTCCGTAAATAAAGTTTTATTGAGCCACAGCCATGGCCAACATTTACATATTGTCTCTGGCTGCTTCCACCTGCTACCCCTGCAGAGTTGCATAGTTGCAGCAGGGACTGTATAGCCTGCAGTATTTACTACCTGGTCCTTTATAGAAAAAGTTTTCAGACCCCATTCCTAACTCAACCCATAAGAACAAGGCTCCAGTGAGAGCATTTCAAACCTGAAAGAGCAGTGGAAAAGACATTTGGAGCTTGATAACCTTTGGATGGTGCTCCAAATACCACACCATGAGCGTACCTCCAACAAATATGGGAGACCAACTTTGTAAACACTGCTCTAAAATGATGAACATGTCAAACATCTGACACCCAGATAGGTCTGCTACCAACTCTAATTCGAAACAACCCACTGATGCCCATTTTGTTTTCTCCAAGGAAGGTAGGAGCCAAGAAGAGAGAAGAGGGCGACCTTTTGGAATGGCTTTGCAAGTTCTGTGGCAGATCCAGATGTCATGTTATTGAAGTTGTATATTGCTTGAGAACAACACTTCTTTTAGGACAGAACAATCTTGCTAGTGGAGGAGGTTTAATTTATAAGCTGTCTAATTTAATTTTCTCTATTTGGACAGACCGTAATTTGGTGCTAGAAGGAAACCCTTAGAATAGCTTTGTTGTCTTAGCTGACAATTACCTGACTTAAGTTGCTCTACCTCTGAACTTCGTTACTCACACATACATGGTAGATTTATATTCTTTTTCTCTTTAGGTGCTATTTCAAATCAGTACTTAGGTGATAACAACTTAGGCAGACAAAGTAGCTCGTCTAATTCTACTTACACCAAATTATGTTCAGTACAGGAGAGCAGAACATTTTAAATCACAGAATCAAAAACACTCACCTTCTTTTAGAGCTCCTAATTGGAAAAGGTAACATATTCAGCAACACCCTAGGCCTCTGGAAGATCTAATTCATCTCTTCAGAAGGAGCAATTCTTCTCAAAGGCCAAAGTTCTTAGCTCACATCACACAGGACCAGACACAGAAAGGAGCCGGGCTTTTTAGAATAGTGTATTTAACTGAAACTTGGTTTCTGTTCCATCTACAAGAACTTAACTTGCAGTTAACCACTGAGCAAGGAACATGACTTTCAAGACCATTCTGTAGTTCGCTGTTTTCACATAGATCCAACAATCTTAGCAGGGGAAAAAATTAAGCCCACCTGTGTTAGAGACTTGAAAAATCTTCTTTTACCCTCAAAACACTCAGAGCTTTGCAAAGAGTTCCAAAAAAACAGGTTCATTTGGTCTCAGATCTTTATTTGTTTTGTTTAACAAACACTGGCACAGTCCTTACTAGATACCAGTCACTGCTCTGAGCATTTGACAAACATTAACATATTTAATCTTCACAATAGTTCTATGGGGGTAGGAGTTATTACTAAAATCCATTTTGCAGATGAGAAAACCCAGACACAGAGGCTTAAGTAATTTTCCCAAGATCACAGTAATAGGAAAAGTCAGTACGAGGATTTGCATTCCAGAAGCCTGAATCCGAGCCCAAATTCTGCCTGTGTGTCATCTTCACCAGCATCCCTTGCCACCAAGGGGAAATACTGAAGTCTCGTGGCCCCCATGAAGAAACCTTGGCTCAACCTGAGATACCACCATGAGCTCTTACACCATGAAACTTCTATAGCATTTATCCAGTCCTCCTGATTTGTACTGAGGATTCTCGTATTGTTAAATAGCATTTCAGACGTAGCTACAAATCTACTTACTCTCTACATTTTGTGGGGAGTGCACAAACCCAGCACTGTGGTCAATAAGTACCTAGGGATTTAATTCTACATTGATCTTTATCATTCTTGGAGTTCTACTCTGAATCTTTTATTTATGAAAAGTAAAAATGTCTCTTGGGATGTTTTTTGCCTGGGGCAGTTTGCTGGGGCAGCATCACCGGCATCTCCCGGAAAGGTGGACAGACCACAGGCCAAGGAATTTTGAGGGCTTTGGGACCTCTAACTTTAGGACCCTCTGCTATATACAAGTGGGCATTTGTGGTTATATCTATTGAGGAACCATATTCTACAGTTAATTTTTTTCCCCTTAGTATGAACTAGAGTCCTATGTGTTCCAAGGCCGATATAGGAGTGAAAGTCAGTTAACTAGAGAAAGGTGCTCATCAGCCAACTTTCCTTTGATGCAGCTTCATTGGTCTCTTTATTCAACATCCAGTCTCATGCAACACCCCCAGCAGCCTATGATAGAAACAGTATTATGACCAATTTGCAAAAGAGAAAACTAAGAAAACTGTGTAGTGGTTATTTGCAAATGCTACTTTGGGGAATTGAGAAGGTCTCAGGATATAATACTGGAGAATATCAAGGTTTTATGATAGTTGGCAAATTATAGGTTGATTTTATGATAGATCTTGAATGTTCAAATACATTTATAGCAGTGGATTTCTCTACAATTAAATGTTAGAGGAAGCCCCAAAACATAAAGCAAATAAAGGCTCCTTGATCTGACCTATATAGAACTGACAGAGCAGTCAGAAACCCACTTCTATAGGTCATAAAGGGCTACTTGTTTTCAGTGTTGTCAGGCAGAGGGAAGGCAGGAGCTGGAGATGGGCACATGCTTCATTTTTCATGGCTTCATGAGCATGTACCTTTTATTTTCATTGAATATTTTCATATGCGAAGATGCCAAAAGCAGTTTGTTGAATTCACTTAGACACCAACTTAGATTGCTACTTAGTCATTTTATTTTATTTTATTTTATTTATTTATTTTTTGAGACAGAGTCACCCTCTGTTGCCCAGGCTGGAATGCAGTGGCACCACCTTGGCTCACTACAACTTCCGCCTCTCAGGTTCAAGCTATTCTTCTGCCTCAGCCTCCTGAGTAGCTGGGATTACAGGTGCATGCCACCACGCCCAGCTAATTTTTTTGTATTTTTAGTAGAGATAGGGTTTCGCCATGTTGGCCAGACAAGTCCTGAACTCCTGGCCTCAAGTGATCTGCCCACCTCGGCCTCCCTAAGTGCTGGGATAAAAGATGTGAGCCAATGTGCCCAGCCCACCACTTAGGTATTCATTTTATTCCTACTCAAGTTAGATATTTTTTATAACACAGGCATAAATTTGTGCTCTCTCATTTCACTGGAAATAAATTTCAAATAAATTCATTGTAATCCAAGAGATGTAGACTCAAGATGGCTCCATAAATTTATGATCTGAAATACTCCCCAACCCCTTGCTCCAAACACTTTGAAAAGACTGATGAAAAGCAAACAGAGGGCTGAAGAAACTATGTGTAGAGCTGAAACCTCTGGTCTGCTGTGCTCTATTGCAGAAAACCAATAGCAATGGCTGAGAGTCCAATTTCTGAAGGATAATGGGAGCTAAAATTTCAAAATTTCAAAATGGAGTGCCTGAAGATGGGAGCTGAGTAAAGCTTGCTTGCTTGTAAAGAAAGAATGAGAGAAAAGGCTGCCAACTGAGTTCTGGAATTGGGGCTTTCAAAGAAGCTATGTTCCAGCATTCTTATGACCAGGAATCAAGTAGCTCACTGTCCTGGATCTGTGATGTTCTTGACATCGCTGCAGAGCAGATATTCTAAAATTGCATTTAAGGACCTGGTTCTAAATTGGAAGCAAAAGGGTTTGGTGGAAGAAACTCAAAATTTTAAAACTGCTGGAGACAAAGAAAGAAAAACAAAAAATAAAACAATCAGAAACTTCTCTCAAAATGAATGTGCAAAGCAAATTTTCAAACAAGAAAAAAACTAATGCTAAGAAACACAAACAATAAAATTAACATCAATCTCCTATTCTGTTCTGAGTTTCTCAGTCTATATCTTTACTGATAACACACTCAAATTATGTGCTTTGCCATATATATTTTGCCATGCTCAAGATGAGCTTGCCACATTCTGTTGAAAATCTAACATGAGCTTGCCACATCCACTTAAAATGTTGAAATATTTATTAGACTTGAGTGAAATTTACCAAGAATGTATATTATTATTACATATATCTAAAGATATGTATGGTTCTACATATCCATGAACATGGGCCATTTATGATGTTACATAGGTCTTTCTGCAAATGTCGTATAATTTTCTCTACAAAGGTCTTACACATCTTTGTATTTTACAGATTGTAGCTTATAGTTTTTGTTACTATTGTGAATGAGACATTTACAGTAACATTTAAATTAATTATAAGTGTTGTGTACTTTACCCTGAATGAATGGCAATTATATTGGCAAAGGACTTTTCATGAGCCATA
The DNA here is from genome assembly GCA_963573385.1 of Cacajao melanocephalus. Lineage (NCBI taxonomy): Eukaryota > Metazoa > Chordata > Mammalia > Primates > Pitheciidae > Cacajao > Cacajao melanocephalus. Next base: position 17,478 of record CAUYLG010023849.1, read on the forward strand.
ATAGAGGCCAGAAAACAATGAACTAATACCTGTATAGTGCTAAGGGGAAAAAGATGACCAACAGAATTTAATATTCTGCTAGATTGCAATTCAAGAGATAAAGAGAAAGGAAAACAGAGAGAAAGGGAGTAAAAATGTTTAATATACAAGGTCTAAGAGAGCTTACCACCAATAGATTGTTAAGTTATTTCATTGAGAAAAAAAAAATAAAGCCAGTGAAAGATGTAGGAAGCAAAAACCAATAGGAGATTTGTAGATTGGGATTTTGCTCCTTGTTCTTCAGTTTTACTACCATGTTTGTAGATGTGGTTTTATCTTTATTTTTTCTAATTAAATATTCAAAGTATATTTTTGTGCTAGGATTCATTTCTTTTTAAAACTCTGGAAATTTCTTATATCTCTACATTTTCTTCTTTTGGAACTTTTATTAGAGGTATACTAGAAATATTTTCGTTTTGAAAGAAAGAAAAAGAGAGAAAAGAAGAAAGAGTGAAAGAAAGAAAAAAAAAGAATGAAAGAGAGAAAGAAAGAGGAAGAGAAAGAAGGAGAGAGAACGGGATTCCTGTTCTATTGCCCAGGCTAGAATGCAGTCTAAAAATGGGTATTAAAAACCTCTTTTATGCCAATAATTGTGCTTAACAATGGAGACAGAAAGGAATAAGGGATGAAAATAACAAACAAGCAGCCAACCAATATTTTATTTAAACCTGTGAAAT
>CAUYLG010023850.1:0-13572 GCA_963573385.1 Cacajao melanocephalus
ATCCCATTTGTCTATTTTGGCTTTTGTTGCCAGTGCTTTTGGTGTTTTAGTCATGAAGTCCTTGCCTATGCCTATGTCCTGAATGGTTTTGCCTAGGTTTTCTTCTAGAGGTTTTATGGTGTTAGGTCTTATATTTAAGCCTTTAATCCATCTGGAGTTAATTTTAGTGTAAGGTGTCAGGAAAGGGTCCAGTTTCTGCTTTCTGCACATGGCTAGCCAGTTTTCCCAACACCATTTATTAAACAGGGACTCCTTTTCCCATTGTTTATGTCAGGTTTGTCAAAAGATCAGATAGTTATAGATGTGGAATGCCACTTACTGGTTTATTTTTTTCTCAGCCCCAAATTCATCTCTTTTTTTAACTGCTCAGTGAGAATGAATCTGGGCCCTTTAATTATGCTTTCCTTTTTCACCTGGCATGCAAGCTTTGTCAATCGACAGCTCTGGAGAGTCATTGCAGGATGTAAAGATTTTGTTTCCCAGTTCTAATTTTCTTTCTCTCTCTGCAAGATTCTAGAACATGCTGGGTTTTCTTCAACATCAGTTTCCTGCAGCACTTGCAGCTTCTTTAGTGCCTAGCTCCTGTGGTGCAGGTGCATATCAGCCAGCAGCACTCAGAAACCCAGTAGCATCTTCTAGCATTCCCTTCTGATTGTGTATGTTTTTCTTTTCACAGTGCCTAAGGTAAAGACATCCTGTGAGCATCTTTCCTCAGCGCACCAGAGGGAGAATTTCCTGCAAGTTCTGCCGGCATGGCACCGCAAGACTTCTCCGTCACCCAGTGAGCATAACTGTGCTCACAGGTCTGAACTGAGCTCTGAGAGGCAAGCCGGGGGTCAGGGAGGGGGAGGCTTTTTTTGATGTTCCATCTCAGCTGCTTCTTACTACTAATTCTGTAATTTCTGAGTTCCCTTTTATTAATATAAACTAATTCTTGTGCTTCAATCCCCTGTTATATTAATAGTCAATAATTCTTTAGATTGAGCTTTCCTGTTATTATTACCTTCTGTTATCTCTCTTGGTTGACCCCAAACTGATACAGCTTCCAATTAGTTGGCTATTAAGAAAAGGCTTCCAGCTGCTGTGTTAAGCAAATTTTTCACTAAGTATTTACTGTATATTTGTGTAACGTATATTATATATTGTATTATATTTGCTAGGAGGGGGTCAACATTCATAGCAAGCAGTATGAATGTAGACCCCTTCCTAGCCCTCAACAAATTTAAACCCTACTTACATGAGTAGAATGTAAACAGTACATTATAATACATTCTGTTATGTTCTGGTAGAGGCATAGCACATACTGCATTGAAAGGAGAATGACAGGATGATAGAAACTGGAAGGTTATATCCTCAATCATATGGAAAGACATTCTACTTCTGAATAGGTATATGCACTATGAATACAATCAAACAGAACATTTCAGAAAAACAAAACAAGAAAATATTTTGTGGGCATCAAAACATTTGATGATGGTATGAGATCTTTCAAGCAAGATGAGCTTTCTGGGACTAAGGATATTTAAGCAGAGACCTAGTAGTTATCCTATAGTTTTAACTTTGAGTCAAATGATTTTCAATGCATTATTCAACCTTTTGTCTCTATGGCTATAAAACTAAATTATAGTTACTTTATCACAGCATATCTGCTTTTTTTCCCTATGTACCACAGCCCACCCAATTTTATTTTATTCTGCCTTTATAATAATTATTATAAAGCTGAAGAGCTTATTGTCAAGTTCTTCTTAAACCTTGTTCCACACGTAGAATTAGAATTTCCTATTGACAGATGTTATTCAGGTGTCTCCTAATTTCCTTATAATTTCTTGTCCTACATCTGACACTGATTCTTTCACTTCCATATTAATAGCAAACAAATTGTAATTGCTCCATTCATTTTATGCTAAGAAATCTTCTGAAATAATGACACATTCCATATTTTTCTTTTGTGTATCTGTGTATCAGGTCTTCCTATGCTCTGTAACAAAGCATCCAATTTTTCAGCGGCTTCTAATAATTTGTTTATATTATTTTAGTGGTTACACTTGAAATTATACTGTACATTCCTAACAACAGCATAATATAAATTATTTTCTCATTACCTAAGAAATACTTGAGTCTTAGAAACATTTAAGTGTTCTCTTCTACCATTTACATTTTTATTGTCATACATCGTAGAAAAACACAAATTGAGGAATTGCGTTTTGGTCGAAACCTTCTCAATTACAGATAAAAGATTTTAATAGGGTGTCTGTAACTCCTACTTTTGCTCAATTGTAGGTTCTGAGCTCTCCCTGTGTCTCAAGTCAGGATAGTATCAGTACCTGAGTTACTCTTGAAATACAGAGCTGTCTCACTTGCCAGTGATAGTTCCAAAGACTGTATACTTTAACATATAAATTATTTGATATAAACCTTGGTGAAATCTGAAATTCCCTGAGACTCTAGATTGGACTGAGTCTTTTAAAACTTTCTATTTTCATTCCAAGAAGAAAGTTAGTGTCTAGAAAATGCCATTGTGAACCCAAGTGTAGAGGAAAAAGCAGATGATGAAACACTCTTGGGAAACTACCATTGGAGTATGATCTTGTATATATATGCAGTTAAAACCAAGATGCTCCAATAAATAAAATGTGTATACAATACTTTATGAAAAGCTATCTGTATTCCTAATATAGGCTTCTCTGTCATATCCCCACTCAGGTTATCCTAGATTAGGTGAGCCCATGGTTCTCAACCATGACAAGTGTAGCTCCATGCAACAGTAATCAGATCTAGAATGACCTCTTGCTATCTGAAACTCTCACTGCATCCCTCAAGGTTGCTCATGGTTTATCATGATTAGAAATATTAAAATGTGTGTCTATCTATCTGCTTTGCAATTTTTTTTTTGTTTTTTGAGACAGAGTCTTGCTCTGTCGCCAGGCTGGAGTGTAGTGGCATGATCTTGGCTCACTGCAACCTCCGCCTCCCAGGTTAAAGCAATTCTCCTGTCTCAGCCTCCCGAGGAGCTGGGACTACAGGTGGATGCCACCACGCCCAGCTAATTTTTGTATTTTTTATCTCTACTAAAAATACAAAAATACGGGGTTTCTCCATGTTGGCCAGGATGGTCTCGATCTCCTGACCTTGTGATCCACCAACCTCGGCCTCCCAGAGTGCTGGGATTACAGGTGTGAGCCACCGCACCCAGCCTTTTTTTTTTTTTTCTTTTTTCAAATATAACTTTACCTTCCTCTCAGATACAAAGTTAAGCTGCTGTATAAGTATAAGCAGTTGTGGAAATGAATGAATGAATGAATATTCCTTAAGTTCTAGGAATTGTGTTAGGCAGAGTTATACATTATTTCAGCTAAACTCGGCTTACTATGCAAAATAGATATCAACTCCTTCTTACAGATAAACAAACTAAGACAGAAAGAAGTGGCAAAACCAGAATCTCAACACAAATCTCTTGACCCCACATTCATAGCCAGTCCACTTCATTAGCTGGCCTTTCTGTTTTGATCTGTGACTGTTATAGAAAAAAACCGTTAAAATATCATGGTATATGTCTTGGTATGAAGTTAAAAATTTTATGTTAGACTTGTTAAGTTTTAGGAATGGAGCTATAGCAAACAGAATGGTTGTCATCAAGCATAGTTTGCATAAAGTGGGTCTAATTTTTTCCCAGGAATGGTAGCATATGTTTTTTTGCTTGGTGAAATTATTGACCATGCTCTCTTCTGAGTCAGGGACATATTCTAAGATGTATAAATTTTTTTTGGTAAACTCCTAGCAGGAAGAATTAGCTGTACTCTCTTCATCTGGTAGTCTGATAGCATTGTCTGTGGGATATTTTTATGGGGCAGATGTGGGTATTTTGCTTCTTCTAATAGGTTATGCCCCAAGCAACTGTAATTTTTTTTCCCAATTCTCCTAATAGTGATTTCTAAAGACATAAAATATATTAATTAATTGTTAAAGCTGTCATTTGCTCCACATTGCCCTTGGCATAGAAAGCAATAGAAAATATACATTAAAAAGCATTTAAATGTGTGTTCAAATTGGAAACTCTTAATCCTTAACCATTAAGGAAAATTGAAGTGATTTACTGGGGCACAGATCACCACCTTAGGAACACACAGGTGAGTGACTGATTGAGGATTACATCATAAAAAATGGGAGAAGTAAACTAACAGTTTTCAGAAAAGAATCCTGGGGCAAATTTAAGAAATGATTAAAGAGAAGCACTGATAATGGCTTTAAAGCTTTTGATAAATGAATAAGAATGACCCAGGTTAACCCATAAATTAGCTAAATCAACCATCAATGTTTTTCATGGGAGCAACACATAGCCAGAAAACAAAATTTAAGTTTTGATTTTTAGGCCCATTTCTGTATGTTCAAAATGGATTTGAGCTTTAAATTATCTTCCTGATATACTTCACATTTCTTCTCCTATACTTCTAACATATGTTGCTATGCATTTTGTAATCATCCATTCTCTCTGAATACATTTTATTTCTTAGCATAATATTTCATTTTAGGCATACTCCTATATAATGTACATTTATTTTTCTTTTACACTATATATACCTTGTGGTGTAATCTAAATAGAAGAATCATAGTAAATATTTCCAAAATGTTAATACTACTTCTAATTTCTTGATACTTTCTTATAATACAATTCCTAACCAACTCCAATCCATTATAAATAAGGCATAATATATATTTATATGCAAATAAATATATAGACTACAAATAAATTAACATGTTACCTTCACTTCAGAGTATTTTTAGAGATTTTGAAAAATAATTACATAATGAAATCTTGTTTAAAAGCACTGGTCATTTGCTATTAGAAACTGGGTTTCTGATCATTTAAGAAAGTTAAGCAGTAGTATCTCTTTTCTGTGGTTTGACAAGTCTCTTTGGAAATTCAAAATGTTGTGTAAAGGATATAAATTTGGTCATATAGTATAAACTAGTATTCCCAAAATAAGAATTAATTAAATTAGAAAATTCTTTCTGAATCTACTGATCATGGTAAGTCCAAAATACGATGTGGTAATCTTGTTCATTTTCTTGCATTGTTGAGATTCACTTAATTTTCTGTCATCTATACTCATTCAAATTCAAGGGAACTTTTTTTGTTGTTTCAATTACCAGTACATTTTTGAACAGTAGGTTAATGATATTTATGTTTGAACATAGAATTCCTTTTTTATTATTTCTTGATATTTATTCAGTAGTAAATTGACTTCCTTAAAAAGAAAAATTTGAGTATGAGCTATATAAACAGGAATGTTATGAACACTTCTTGTTATCAACTCTCTGAAGATAATAAGTTAGAATGCCTATTTTATTATAATTAGACAAATTAATTCAAGTTAATTAATGAAAGAAAATGGAGTCCATATTTTCATGTAATAAAAATGAAATTCCCAATTAAAGTTGAAAAAGTTAGGTTGCTTTAAAATACTATAGCATTAGGCATATAGAGATTTGCTTGAAACCTGGGAGCATTATTGCTGTACATCCTCTGATTATGACACAAAATTGATTAATTGTGGAGAGTCTTCATCAAAATGTTCAGTACACATAAATATTTGGTGAGCTAAAATACATTTTATATCTAAAACTAATTTAAATAATGTAAAATAGCATTTCATTGGCTATATATTATACAATTAAAATTTTTCAAAAGCAAAAGAATTGGGGAGAGAATGGAATATGAAATAAGAGCTTTTAAATATTCTAAAGTAAAGCATTTCTATATGAAACTAAACTTCCAGTATCAATCATCTTCTGTGTGTGGCCTAAGGTTTCAGATTCCATTAATTTGAAAGAGCATCAGTCTACTGAACAGGGAAAGCATTTACAATGGAGGGAGATGTTTTTTCAGAATCAGGATATAAACCCTCTTTTGACAATCTGAAGTGTGATTTTTCCCAGAGGAAATCCATTTCAAACCAACAGTGACTACTCATTTTAATTAGTTGCTGGCAGTTTCGTAAATTAAATTCCCTCTTCTAAAGTCAAAATTCCAGAAAGAGAATGCTTTCATTTTGCTAATTGCTAAATGAGTTTCCAGGACAAGGTGGAATGAAGGAATGGGTTTCTAGTCAGTAGGCAGCTCTGAGAAGGCACATAACTGTGACTGTTGAGTAGTTTCTTAGTAGGGCTAGAATGTTACCCCATTGACTGTACATGCTTGCAGTTCTCTCTCAACTCATACTAATAGATTCAGTTACATTAAAGACAATTGTTTTTTTCCCTTCAGTCGTATGCCTTCATGATTCTGACTTGAACTGGACATATGTGACATTATTTGAAATAAAAGTATGATCTAATAACCCAATACAAGACATGATGTTTTAAAGTATAGCATTCTAATCTCGTTTGTGATATTCACTCTCTTAGTGGCCTAAGGCAAAAATCTTTGTCTAGGTTTCAGAGACATATGAAAGTTCATGTAAACTTAGGAATCACACACACCCTTCAAAAGCCCCTCTGCCTCGCTCAAAGGAAAATACTTGCTTGAGATTCAATTCACAACTGAAATAAAACATAGAACTGGTTTCTCTATGCAAGTAAAATTTTTGAGGGCTTCTTCCTACCTGATCATCTGCAATCCTTCGAAGTGGGTTCAGACAACTCTCCAAAGGATTCTCAAGGAGAGACTGACCCCTGGAGGCAGACAGAGCTCTCTTTTGTCTAGACCTGGCTTTCATAATTCCCAGATATCAGGTAAAGAACTCTGACAAGAGAGAATGAGATCGGTGGGAAATTCTAATGTGTACCTCACTTGCCTCCCTACCTTTTCTCTCCACATTCTCTAAAATATTTTAAGACAAGGTAATAAAATAATAGGTGGTAAAATACAAATGTTTTTAGAATCGTATGCCACTGAACCATAAACTCCATGAGGGCAGAAATTTATTCTATTTATCTTTATAACCTCATCTCTTGGTGAAGGGCCTTGGACTTAGCACTAAAGTTTGTGGAAGGATTAAATGAACAATTTAATAAATCTCGTCTAATTCTTTTATTTTACAAAGATTAACAAGGTCCTATACTTAACAGAAGACATGAATGTTGGCTGAACATCCAGCAAAAACAATATGGGCAGGATGAAAGTTTAATAACTTTCAGACTGAGAGGAGAGTCAGAAGCAGCCCATGGAAGAGAGAGTAGCTATAGTTATTTTATGTCAGCCCTCAATCACTGCCCACTATGTTTCTATCTCTGGAATGGCTTTGATGATTCTTTTCAGAAGGAATCCATAAACTTCAATGGCTTCATATCAACAAAAACAGGGAAGGAGTGAGGGGAGGTACCACTTGCTCTGTGTGGCTCATAAGCTTTAGGGCAAACACAGCCGTGATGAGAAAACTTTAGCTTCTCCAAGATTACTCCCCATTGACCAATGACTCAAGCTAATCTAAGATATTGAGTATTGTTAACTAACATTACCTGTGTAAGTCATGGATTAAATGTTTTTTGATCAGTTACTTAAATCTTAACAAATGAATTATGTAAGAGAGATTTTGCTTGTGAAAAGAACACAAAGTTATAGTAGTTTTGATTACTAAATACTTGTCAAGGCTTTAGCAAAGCAAAGGCAGAATGTTTCCCCCTAGTCATTCAACATATGATATCCCCCTACCAGGATGAACTTAGTAAATAATATTTTTTAATAATTAATTTACTTATTTATTATTTATTTTTGGCTTTAACAGCATTTGAAATTATATTGTGGGTAGGGCTCTGTATTTGTCTTTGCTGCTTAAGATCTCTTATGAGCTCATGGGGGTGCCCATGTGTTTAGTGTTATAGCATTCAAAAAAAGGAAGAGATTAGACTTCATAAACTTCATTATCTTATTAGAACCAATCATGCCTTCTCTCTATTTAAGTTATGCTCATATGCTCTATGGAGTAGTCTTTAAGTTGAGAAAAACTCAGCTACAAATCTAAGCTAAACTTCTCATCTTTCTTGCCCCGGAAATATGTAAGTCAGTCTATCTTTTTATATACCTCTAAATTCTTGCTTTAAACCCTTAACTTCTCAAATCTCCTCAACTCTTACTTTCTCTGTTCACATAATTTGAAATTAGTCTACATTGACAGTCACATTCATTTCTTCTCTTTCTTGAGAAAAAGCTTACTTTCTGTTTATAAAAGTAATTTTATGCTCCAGGTATAAAACAAAGACAATTATAAAGAAAAAATAATTTCTAATTCTACTACCAAACTGCCAACATTTTATGTATTTTATTATTGGATTTAATAGTTGAGCCTATATTATATATTTCTTTTCACCATTTGCTTTTCTCACATAATATAATATTTTCCCCTTATCCATGGGATAAGTTTCAAGACTCCTAGTGGATGCCTGATGCCACAGGCATAATCACACATAAGAAACACTCCTCAGCAAATCCACAAGAACTGAAATCATAACAACCAGTCAACTGAGCCACAGAACAATCAATCAAATTAAAGGTCAACACTAAGAAATTCACTCAGAACCATACAATTATGTGGAATTGAATAACCTGCTCCTGAATGAATGACTTTTGGGTAAATAATGAAATTAAGGCAAAAATCAAGCTCTTTGGAACTAATGAGAACAAAGATACAACATACCAGAATCTTTGGAATACAGATAAGTCAGTGTTAAGAGGGAAATTTATAGCACTAAATGTCTACATCAAAAGTTAGAAAGATCTCAATTTAACAATGTAACATCACAACTAAAGGAACTAGAGAACCAAGAGAAAACCAACTCTAAAGCTAGAAGACAAGAAATAATCATGATCAGAGCTGAACTGAAAATTGAGTCACAAAAAACATTCAAAAGATAAGTAAACCCAGGAGTTGGGTTTTTGAAAGAAAAAACAAAATATATAGGTTGAGTGCAGTGGCTCACACCTGTATCTCAGCACATTGGGAGGCCAAGGCTGGCAGATCACCTGAGGTCAGGAGTTCAAGACTAGCTAGGCTAACATGGTGAAACCCTGTCTCTACTGAAAATACAAAAAATTAGTCAGGCGTGATGGTGGATGCCTGTAATACCAGCTACTTGGGAGGCTGAGGCAGGAGAATTGCCTGAACCTGGAAGGCAGAGGTTGCAATGAGCTGAGATTGTGTCACTGTACTCCAGCCTGGGCAACAGAGTAAGATTCTTTCCGAAAAAGCTAAACTAAACTAAAATATATAGACTGTGAGCTAGACTAATAAATAAGAAAAAAGAGATCTAAATAAAATTTGAAATGATGAAAAGGATGTTACCTGTGACCCCACAGAAATAAAAATAACCATCAGAAACTACTATGAACACTTTTAGGTACACCAACTAAAAAATCTAGAAGAAATGGATACCTTTATGGACACATACCCCCTCTCAAGACTGAGCCAGGAAGACACTGAATCCCTGAGTAGAATAGTAATGAGCCCCCAAATTAAATCAGGAAAAAATGGCCTACCAAAAATAGCCCAGGAACAGACAGATTCACAGCCAAATTCTACCGATAAACAGAAAAGAGTTGGTACCATTTCTACAGAAAGCATTCCACAAAATTGAGGAAGAAGGACTCCTCCTTAACTCATTCTATGAAGCCAGGTTCATCTTTATACCAAAACCTGGCAGAGACATAACAAAAAAGAAGACTCCAGGCCAATGACTTTGATGAACATCGGTGCAAAAATTGTCCACAAAATACTTGCAAACCAAGGGCAGCAGCATATCAAAAAGCTAATTCACCATGATCAAGTAGGCTTTAGCCCCACAAATCAATAAATGTGATTCATCATATAAACAAAACTAAAGACAAAAACCATATGATTATCTCAATAGATGCAGAAAAGACTTTCAGTAAAATTCAACACCACTTTATGTTAAAAAGTCTCAATAAACTAGGAATCGAAATATTATACCTCAAAATAATAAAAGCCATCTATGACAAACCCACAGCCAATGTTATATAGAATGGGCAAAAGCTTGTTGCATTCTTCAGGAAAACCAGCACAAGACAAGAATGTGTTCTCTCACCATTCCTATTTAACATAGTATTGGAAGTCCTAGCCAGAGCAATCAGGCAAGATAAAGAAATAAAGGGCATCAAAATAGAAAGAGAAGAAATCAAACTATCACTGTTTGCAGACAGCTCAAAAGCTCCTCCAGCTGATAAACAACTTCAGGAAAGTTGCAGCATACAAAATCAATGTGCAAAAATCACTAGCATTCCTATACAACAACAACCAAACCAAGAGCCAAATCAGAAAGGCAGTCCTATTCACAATTGCTACAAAAAGAATAAAATATATAGAAATACAGCTAACCACGGAAATGAAATATTTCTACAATGAGAATTACAAAACCCTTTTCAAAGAAATTAGAGAAGACAGAAACAAATGGAAAAATCATCCCATGCTTACAGATAGGAAGAATCAATATCATTAAAATGGCCATATTGTCTAAAGCAATTTATAGATTCAATGCTATTCTTATCAATCTACAAATGACATTCTTTACAGCACTAGAAAATACTATTTTGACATTCATATGAAACTAAAAAATAACCCAAATAGCCAAGGCAATTCTAAGCAAAAAGTGTAAAGCTGGGGGCATCATATTACCCAACTTCAAACTACACTACACGGCTGTTATAACCAAAACAGCATGGTACTAGTACAAAAACAGACACATAGACAAATGGAACAAAATAGAGAGCCAAGAAATAAGGCCATACACCTACAACTATGTGGTCTTCAACAAACCTGACAAAAACAAGCAAGGGGAAAGGGACTCCCTGGTCAATAAAAGGTGCTGGAATAATTGGCTAACCATATGCAGAGGATTTAAATTAGACCTTTTTCTTACACCATATAAAAAAATTAACTCAAGATGGATTCAAGACTTAAACATAAAACCCAAAACTTTAAAACTCTGGAAGACAACTTCAGCAATACCATTCTGGATATAGGCACAGGCAAAGATTTCATGACGAAGATGCTGACAGCAATTGCAACAAAAGCAAAAATTAACAACTGGGGTCTAATTAAACTAAAGACGTGCTTCACAGCAAGATAAAGTATTAACAGAATACAAAGACAACCTCAAAAAGTGAAAAAATTTTGGCAAACTGTGCATCTGACAAAGGTCTAGTATCCAGCATCTATAAGGAACTTAAACAAATTAACAAGGAAAATACCAAACGTCATTAAAAAGTGATCAAAGGACATGAACAGGCACTTCTCAGAAGACATACATGCAGCCAACAAGCATATGAAGAAAAGCTCAATATCACTGATGATTAAAGAAATGCAAATCAAAAGCACAATAAGATACCATCTCACATCAATCAGAATGGTTATTAATAAAAAGTCAAAAAATAACAGGAATGCTTATACACTTTTGGTGGGAGTGTGAATTAGTTCAACCTTTGGAAAGCAATGTGGTGACCTAAAAACAGAAATATAATTTACCCAGAAATTCCATTTCTTGGTATATTCCCAAAGGAATATAAATCGTTCTATCGTAAAGATACATGCAGCACATGTTTGTTCATTGCAGGAGTATTCACAATAGCAAAGACATAGAATCAATCTACATGACCATAAGTGGTAGACTGGATAAAGAAAATGTGATACATATACACCATGGAATGCTACACAGCCATTTAAAACTAAGATCATGTTCTTTGTAGCATCATGGATGAAGTTGGAGGCCATTATCCTTAGCAAACTATGCAGGAACAGGAAAAGAAATATCACGTTCTTACTTATAATTTTGAGCTAAATGATGAGAACACATGGATGCATAGAGGGAACAACAGACACTGAGGCCTATCAGAGGGTAGGGGAGGGAGGAGGGAGAGGATCAGGAAAAATAACTAATGGGTACTAGGCTTAATACCTGGGTGATAAAATAATTTGTACAGAAAAACCCCACGACACAAGTTTATGTATGTAACAAACCTGCACATGTACCCCTGAACTTAAAAGTTAAATAAAAACAGATATAATTAAAATAGCTCAAGTGAGAAATCAGGAGAAACAAACTTAAAGTAATGGAAAGAAGGACAGGAGAAAAAAGATAGATTGAAATCCCATTCCGTAGGTTTCCTGTTCACTCTGATGATATTTTCTTTTGCTGTGCAGGAGCTCTTTAGTTTAATCAGATCTCATTTGTAAATTTTGGCTTTTGTTACAATTGCTTTTGGTGTTTTCATCATGAAGTCTTTGCCCATGCCTATGTCCTGAATATTATTGACTAGCTTTTCTTCTAGGATTCTTATGGTTTGGAGTTTTACATTTAAGTCATTAATCCATCTTGAGTTAATTTTTGTATAAGGTATAAGGAAGGGGTTCAGGTTCAGTTTTCTGCATATGGTGAGACAGTTTTCCCAACACCATTTATTGAATAGGAGATTATTTCCCCATTGTTATCCTCAGGTTTGTTGAAGATCAGATGGTTGTAGATGTGTGGTGCTATTTCTGAGGTCTCTGTTCTGTTCCATTGGTCTGTATGTCTGTTTTGGTACTAGTACCATGCTACCATCTGGTAAACATGTAATATCCAGAATCTACAAGGAATTTAAAGACATTTACAAGAAAAAAACAACCCCATCAAAAGTGGGAAAAAAATATGAACAGATACTTCTCAAAAGAAGACATTTACATGGCCAATAAACATATGAAAAAGAGCTCAATATTACTGATCATTAGAGAAATCCAAATCAAAACCACAATGACATATCATCAGATGCTAGTCAGAATGGTGATTATTAAAAAGTCAAGAAACAATAGATGCTGGCAAGGCTGTAAAGAAACAAACACTTTTACACTGTTGGTGAGAATGGAAATTAGTTCAACCATTGTGGAAGACAATGTGGTGATTCCTCAAGAATCTAGAACCAGAAATACCATTTGTCCCAGCAATCCCATTACTGTGCATATACCCAAAAGATTATAAATCATTCTACTATGAAAACACATGTACACGTATGTTATGTTTATTGCAGCACTATTTACAATAGTAAAGTAATTGAACCAATCCAAATTCACATCAGTTATAGACCGGATAAATAAAATGTGGGAGAGAGATCCAAGATGGCCGATTAACAACAGCTCAGGATTGTAGCTCCCAGTGAAAGCGCAGAGAGTGAGTGGACGCCGCACTTTCAGATAAATTTTTGTTGCCCACAGACTGGGAGATTCCCGGCGGAGGAGCCACACGGGTCGCCAGCGTGACTTTTTTGGCCGGTGCAGCTGCTTTGCCTGTGCCCCGGCGTGGCGCAGCGCTTCTCAGTGTGGAGTATATGCGACTGGGTGCCCCCTGAGTCGGGCTCAGCTGGTCCCATCCCCACAAGGAGAACAGCAATTAGAAGCGCTGAGGACTGAGAGTTTCACAGTAAGCACAGCTGAACCCGGGAAGGCCTAGCTCTGTGGGGAAAGGGCATCCACCGAAGGAAAACTAAGAAACAGAAAAAACTTCATCACCAACAAGCCGGATGTCCACTCAGACCCAATCTGAAAGTCGGCAATTACAAAGACGACAGGTGGATAAATCCACAAAAATGGG
>CAUYLG010023852.1:0-11556 GCA_963573385.1 Cacajao melanocephalus
GAATAAGGGATGAAAATAACAAACAAGCAGCCAACCAGTGTTTTACTTAAACCTGTGAAATGCTATGCAATTGCTGAGGAGTGATTTACTTCCAATTATGTGGTCACTTTTAAAATAGGTGTAATGTGATACTGAGAAAAATATATGTATTGTGGATTTGGGGTGGAGAGTTCTGTAAATATTTGTTAAGTTTACTTGTTCCAGGTCTGAGTTCAAGTGCTGGATATCCTTGTTAATTTTCTATCTCGTTGATCTGTCTATGTTTTATAATGATTTGGGTATATACCCAGTAATGGGATTGCTGGGTCAAATGGTATTTCTATTTCTAGATCCTTGAGGAATCACCACACTGTCTTATACAATGGTACAACTAATTTACACTCCCACCAACAGTGTAAAAGTGTTCCTATTTCTCCACATCCTCTTCAGCATCTGTAATCTTCAGATTTTTTTAATGATTGCCATTCTAACTGGCATGAGATGGTATCTCAATGTGGTTTTGATTTGCATTTCTCTAAATGACCAGTGGTGATGAGCTGCATTTTTTCATGTTTGTTGCCTGCATAAATGTCTTCTTTTGAAAAGTGTCTGTTCATATCCTTTGGCCAAGTTTTGATGGGGTTGTTTCTTTTTTTTCTTGTAAATTTGTTTAAGTTCTTTGTAGGTTCTGGTTATTAGCCCTTTGTCAGATGGGTAGATTACAAAATTTTTTTCCCATTCTGCTGGTTACGGGTTCACTTCAATGATAATTTCTTATGCTGCTCAGCACTATATTTTCAAGAGACATCCATACTAGTATGTCTATTGTTTATCTTTTCCTTTATCTGTCGTTAGCACTTCATGGTAGTTTTCATCAATGACATTTAATATCTAGTAGAAACTAAAGTCCCAGGTTGTCTCCAAACCTCCTTTTCTCCAATATTTCACTGGGTTTCTTTGAAATATACCTTTAAGCAGAATTTCTGACATCTTAGGACTAAGCTTCTGAGTTTTGACTCTGTAAATCCAGATTGATCTCCTAAATGTTTGCACACGTAGAGATTTCTATCAGCAGTGCACAAAGATTTCCAAATCCTCTTACCTGGATAACAGTTGATAGCATACCACTACCTAATAATTCACATTCTGATAGATGTAAAGACATTTACTTTGTTGTTTGGAATTTAATTTCTCTGACTGCTAATGAGTTTGAATTTCTCCTCATGAGTGTTAGCCTTTGAGTTTTTCCTCCTTTAAGTTGCCTCTGTGTCTTGTGTTCAGCTGTAGTAGCTTTCTCTGTCTTATGTTTTTTTAAGAGATTCAAATATGTTTTATAAATTAATTTCAATGTTGAAAATATCTTCTATCATTCTGTGATCTTTCCACTGTTTTTTTTTCTAGGTTTCTTTCATGGAATAAAATTCCTGAAGTTTGAAGTAATCAAATCCAACATTTGATTTACCTTATGAAGTGTCTCTGTATTATGAAGATATTTATATTTTCTCCATTAACTTTATTTTGCTCCATTAACTTTACAGTTTTACTTTTTAAACACAGGGTTACTATTTTTAAAAATTTGTCTATATATTTTTTTGATACATGGAGTCTTACTCTGTCACACAGGCTGAAGTGCAGTGGCACCATCTCGCCTCCCTGCCATCTCTGACTCCCAGGTTCAAGTGATTCTCATACCTCAGCCTCCAGGGTAGCTGAGATTACAGGCATGTTCCACCATATGCGGCTAACTTGCATTTTTAGTAGAGAAGGGGTTTCATCCTGTTGAACAGGTTGGCCTTGAACTCCTGACCTCAAGTGATCTGCCTGCCTTGGCCTCCCTAAGTGTTGGGATTACACGTATGAGCTACTGTGCCTGGCTTATATACATGTCTTAATACACAGCAATAGCTCTGTGCTCTGCATTTTGAACAGCTTTTGTGTCTTGCACCCATACCACACACTTATTATTTTGGTTTTATAGAATAATAATCTACTATTTTTAAATTGACTTTATTCATCCTCTACTGTGATTTTTATGATCATAGTTTTTTGATTAAATCAAATTGTTATTTTTATATTAATTTTAATATTTATATGAGATCAAAACAACTTTACTGTTGTCAGTTTAGCATTTTTCTCTTATAAAAATAGATTTTGCAAAGTACTCTCTAGGTAAATGATAAAGTATCTCCGTCGAAATCTCATTATTCTTTCATTCATTAATTTAAAAAGAAAAAGCAAACCAATTTTTCACGTTTAACTACCCAATAGTAATTTTTTTTTTTTTTTGAAACATAGTCTTGCTCTGTCACCAGGCTGGAGTGTAGTGTCACAGCCTCGACTCACTGCAACCTCCACCTCCCTGTTCAAGCGATTCTCCTGCCTCAGTCTCCTGAGGAGCTGAGACTACAGGCATGTGCCACCATGCCCAGCAAATGCTTTGGTATTTTTAGTACAGACAAGGTTTTGCCATGTTGGCCAGGATGTTCTCAATCTCTTGACCTTGTGATGGGCCCACCTCAGCCTCTCAAAGTGCTGGGATTACACACATGAGCCACTGCATCTCAACACTATTAGTAATTTTAAAGCCAATTTGTCTGCATCTATTACAATATATCAAAATCTCTTAAAGAAATCTACTGTGTCTATACAACAGCAAAATGACTGATGAGAACTGCAAATAATACTAACTTTTTAAAAGGTATTTGCTTCCTAACAAAATCATCTCAAACAAATTTGTTTTCTAAATGATATTGGATGACTATATAAATCTTTTAGTTTTCAAAGGTATGAACTGGATTCAGTATAAAAATAACAGCAAACTAAATCTTTGAACTAAAGTAATATTTTTCTTCTTAAATATCATTTATTTTAGTTGAATAAGAATTATTTCAATGATGGGCTATGATACAATATTAAGATTAAATTTAATTTTACATTGTATTATTTAAAAAGTTAATGTTTGTGTAATATCTTAGATTAGGATATGGATTGGATATATTTGTCTCTAAGTTATATACTTTTGGATAATTTTATGTATAATTTTTCTCAGATTTTTATTTTCTAAATGTTTCTGCTAATTGAAATAGCCAGAGGAATTTAAAATAATTAACAACAAAAATGGGGTGCATTAGTGACAAAGGTAAGGACTGTGGTATCCAAGAAAACAGAAGATAAAATTATATGAAAGATGTAAAGCATTTTCAAATAAGTTTTATTGCTGATTCATTCTCTCTTTCATGATCATCATAATCTATCCCATAATTCACTTGATAAGTGAGGACTGCTCGTTGAGTAATATATTAATGTTCTATTGCTGCTGTAAAACATTACCACCAATTTACTGGCATAAAACAACACAAATTTATTTTCTTAACAGTTCTGAAGGTCAGAAGTTTGAAATCAGTTTTGGACTAAAATCAAGTTTTCCACAAGCTGATGCTTCTGGAGACTAAAGCAAGGAATCTATTTCCTTGGGTTTTACAGCCGCTAGAGAACACTAGCCTTTCTTGTCTCATTTCTCCTTTCTCCATCTCTAAAACAAGCAGCACAGCGTCTTCTATCTTCTCTTGTGTCTGATACTTGCTTTCACTCTTGAATTCTCTCTTTCTGACTCTAATACTTCTCTGTTTATAAAGTCCTTTGTGATTATGTTTAACATCAAAATACAATCAAGGATAATCTTCCCATCTCAAGACCATTCCCATAGTCACTTCTGCAAAGTCATTTTTTTTTCAACCACGTACGATAAAATACTTACAGGTTCCAGGGATCGGGGTATGGATATTTTTGGGTGCCATCATTAAGCCTTCCACAGGTCATGTAATGTGAAGATTATTGGTGGTCTGGCAAAAAACTAGGATAGGACTTGATGAAAGAATGTGTCCGGTCTGAAGGAAGATTAAGGAAGGAGGAGAGGAGAATTGGAGCCATTGAATATAGAAAACTCTGTTCAGGAAGTTTGCTGAAAACTAGAGGAGGAATAATTGAGTACTCATTGGCAGAAGTGCCTTTAAAAATGTTTTTCCTCTTTTAATTTAAAATGTGAAAAATAATGACATGCTTTGTTGATGGGCATAGGGTAATAGTAAAAATCTGATGTAAAAGGAAAAGAAAATTGTTTCTAGAAACATTTTCTTGATTAAGTACAGATTGAAGCATGAATAAAATCATGAAAAAAAATATATAGAAACAAGAAGAAAGAATGTAAGAGATAGATGACAGCACAGGGATACAAATGAGGTTGACAGTTGAAAAAAGTCTTTTTTTGCCCAGTTCTCTCAGGGAAGTAGGAACTGAGTATTGTTAAATTATAATAGTGGCATGTGAAATATTTAAGATAGCAGTTTCCAAACGTTTTGGCATCTAGGACTGATTTCGTGGAAAACAATTTTTTCCATAGATGGGGTCAGGGGCATGGCTTGGGGATGAAACTGTTTCACCTCCAATCATCAAGCATTAAATTCTCATAAGGAGCTGTGAAACCTAGATCTTTCCTCTGTGCTGCTCACAATAGGATTCACGCTCCTACGAGAATCTAATGCCCTTGCTGAACTCACAGGAGGTGGAGTGCAGGCAGTAATTTGAAATCTGTTGATGCAATTTTGACTTCTGAAGAAGATGTACATTACTCATGTGTACATATGCCCTTTATCATGTATGATGGGATGTATTAATTAATGCTACTATATTAAATGATCTGTGACTCTAGTATCTTATGTTTTTGGTATGCATTTCTTATGTGTGTAAGTTACAAGAGAAATTTATGAAATAACGGAGTTAAAATGGTAGAAGCAAAAGCATCATGGCTTAGTTGAAGTAATGTGGATTCTTATTGTTTCTATCCTTGGAAAATCATCTAGTATAACAAAGCATCTATTTTATCATTATAAAAATAAGAATAATATCTAACACATTGAGTTTCTGTGAAGATTTATTATGATAATTTGGTAACAGAACTATTACACAACTGTATCAGTGCATTTTCACACTGCTAATAAAGATATATCGGAGACTGGGTAATTTACAAAGAAAAAAGTTTAATGGACTCACAGTTCCATGTGTCTGGAGAGGACTCACAATCATGGCAGACAGCAAAAGCCACTCTTACATGGTAGCAGGCAGGAGAAAATTTGTGCAGGAAAACTTTCCCTTATAAAACCATTAGATGTTGTGAGACGTTCACTATCACAAGAACCAAGAACGGCACAAGAGAGACCTGCCCCCATGATTCAATTACCTCCCACCTGGTCCCTCTCATGACAGGTGGGAATTGTAGGAAGTACCATTCAAGATGAGATTTGGGTGGGGACACAGCCAAACCATAAGAACAGCCATGCACAAAAATAAACATAAATAAAAACTATACTCATTTAATATCTGGTCCTTGTTACTGTTCTTGTAAATAAGTTTATTTTGCTATTACTCCTTTGGTGATGGAAAATAATAGGTTTGGAATACATGCTGCACTAATATATATTTTGAGATCAAATATATATATAGCTATATATGTATTATTTATATACATTTATAATATACACATGTTCACGTGCAAAGGCACACAGGCACCTGTGAACACACATACACACATACACGCACACGCACATTCTCTTTCCTAGACTAAGAATTGCAGTTATATAACTTAATGTAGATCTTTGATCAAATTTTAATTTGAATTATTTTGCCCACAGACCTTGGGAAGTTGTTTTGGACATCTTAAAACCTTTCCTGATGATCTAATCATCTGATCAATCCTAGCTATAACAGTATTTTTGATTTTATTTTTCAGCCCAACTTCAAATCACTAGCATAATTAATATATGTATTTAAAAATATTGAATTAAAATTGGAAAAAATATCTTGTGTCAACATAAGAAAATAATTGGTATCATTGAGATACTTATTTATGTGATAAAATATAAAATATAATACAAATATAAAATATATGATCAATATATTTCTTTACAATAGGTGAAAAATATCAACATATTACCAGTTGTGATCGAAGTAATAAAATATGATAAACCACACCACTTCTGTCTTCTTTCTTACGAATAAGATGTAAAGAAATCTAACTTATACTTGTTAGAAGTGAATGAAAGGAAGTAAACATCTGTATATGTCTGTGTGTGTGTATGTATATATATATACACACACATACATATATGTGTGTGTATATATATATATATACACGTATATATATACACACACACACACACACACATACCATATGTATATGGATAAGTAAAACAGCATCATTGGAATAAAAAAGATCTATGGCTATAAATGTTGATGAAATGGGCTGCACATTAGACTCTTAAATGGAAACTTGTGAAGCACTATCTTTGACAGTCTAATAGACAGTCAACTTCATGAAACTTTATAGCCAGTTATTGAAATACTTTTGTTATAATTTAATAATATTCACTTAATAAAAATACAAAAGAAGTTGGTGGAACTCGCTTGAATCATGGTTTGTTTCACGTGAAATCTAAACTTACTTATGTACAAAATAATTCCTCCTGTTAAAAATACATACTATATATAGCCTCTATAGCACAGCATGAGCCAAATAGATTTATTTTTATAGGTTTATCCTAGAATATTTCAAATTAAGAGGAAAATTCAGGACAGCATGAACACTATGTGAATCAGAATACATGTTACTCTATGTAGTAAAAATAAAAAGCAAAAGCTGGTGAATAATAATATAATTAAGATTTCTCAGATTATTCATTTTTAACACAGAGCAGCTAAATGCCATTATTTTGGGAATACCTTTTTATCAAGCAATTACATATTTTAGAATCTTTTAACATTTTATAAACATTTTAACTAAAGACATTTAGGTTCTATCAATAAAAAATTATTCAGATTGTTTTTTCTCCTAACAATTAGGAAAATACATGAATAAATAAACTCTTACTATCTTATGCCTATTTTTTGTTAAATATTTTAACTCATTGTCCATTTTTTACTAAGATGAAAAATAAAACTGAATTGGCATGGAATTTAATTAAATATTTATAGAAGCTCCATGTCTATTATTTGTTTCATAAGAAAAATGAATAAATATTCTAGAAAAATATGATTTTTTACTTGTCATCTTCAATTAGGTGGTGTTGTTATAAAGTAGTTTACCTAAACATAGTTTACTGCTGTTGTTGTTTCTAAGGGGACATATAAATTATTTCTTCTGGGAAGTTTGGATTTATTTTGAGGGCAATATGAAGACACATCATTTAAAAAATCATAAGAAACATAGACTGAATTTTTAAAAGTATAACAAAGTGTGTAGGCTAGGTGAGAAATGGGAAGCATAAATCACAATGATAAAACGGTAAACTAAAATGGATAGAAGTCTTAGGAGGTGATGAGAAATGAAGTAGAAACAAAGTTTTGATTTTGTTTGATTTAATGCCAAGGAGAAAATTCAGCAGGATTTTTTTTTATGTAAAAATCCCAGGAGAGAATAAAAGCAAAGGTACCTAATAATGCATGCAATTGAGCTAATGGCTAGGAAACCAAACCAGGAAGTTACTTGAAGGTGCATAGCACAGCTGGACCCAGAGCATATGCTTCAAAGGAAGATTGCTGCTTGCATAGGCACGATCTGCCTGGTACACATCCTTCTATGCCCCAATTAGTAAAATGGAAATAATAATTGATATTGGGTTGTTTGAGGGTTAAGTAAGCTAACACTATTAATCACTTAG
The DNA here is from genome assembly GCA_963573385.1 of Cacajao melanocephalus. Taxonomy (NCBI): domain Eukaryota; kingdom Metazoa; phylum Chordata; class Mammalia; order Primates; family Pitheciidae; genus Cacajao; species Cacajao melanocephalus. The sequence goes on from CAUYLG010023852.1 coordinate 7,692, forward strand.
AACCATATGTGGCAGATTGAAAACCACAAATGTTACCTTTGCAATATACAGCACATTGCTTTCTTGACTAATCTGCTGCCAAGCAGAGAAATCATGGGGAGTAGGAGAAGTGTTAGTAAGTGCAAACTCTACAGCACACGAAGTTCTAGGGATATAGAGCTTAAATTAAAAAAAAAAACATAAAAAATGACTGTGCCAAGGGTAATAGATGGGTATGTGGAATTATTTGTAGAGCATATTGACGTAGATTTCTTCAGGAATACTGTTGGTAAAAAGTTGTTATTTCAAAGTAAAGTTTTAACCATTGCAAATAGATATTGAGAGAACCTGAAATGAAGAAACAAGTATTCTGATTCAAATCAGTAACAAGTAGGCAAAAATAATTTGACAAATATGAGCACATACTAAAGTATCAAGAGAACTTTGAGAGTGAAATAAAAAGAACAAAAAATAGAACACATAAATTCATATACACAGGTGTAATCACACCTCTGTATATGTGTGTGTACATATACATACATACAGCATATACTACAATATATTTCTATGTAAGTAGTTCATAACTCATTACTATATTTTTAAAGTAATAATTTAGTCAATCACATAGGTAGCTGTTAGGCCATAGAAGAGATTTGATATTTTTGACTCAACTTTATGCTACCAGCATATAATGCATAACTTAGGCAACTCTAATTAATTAATGTCGTTTATGGACTAAAGTTTTTGTTTGTGTGTTTGGGTTTAGATATGAGGTCTCAGTCTGTCACTCAGGCTGGAGTGCAGTGGTGTGATCATAGCTCACTGCATCCTGGAGCTCCTGCGTTCAAGGGATTCTTTCACCTCAGCCTCCCAAGTAACTAGGGTTACAGGTGCTCACCACCATGCCCAACTAATATTCTTACATTTTTTGTTTGTTTGTTTTTTTTTTTTTGGTAAAGATGGTGTGTTGCTGTATTGCTCAGGCTGGTTGCTAACTCAGCTCAAGCGACCCTCCTACCATGCCCTCCCAGACTGTTGAGATTACAGGCATGAGCCACGGCACTCAGACCATTTTTATGAAATAATGTTTTAAGTGTAATATATATCCTACATATTAATACATAACAACAAGCTGGTATTATAGAAAATAAAACATAAGTAAAATAATCAGAAAATTGTTTAGTAAATAGTATTTCAATACAATTGTTTTACAATTATTAAACATTTAAAGTAAGCATAGAAAAAATATATTACAAGTCACATTGATCACAATGATTAATTGAAAATGTATATTAATGTTGTCTTCTGTGGTAGATATCTGCTAAATTTCAATTCTTTGTATGTTTTTTTAGTGATAGATGAATAAATATTATAATTTTGGGCAAAAATACTAAAATTCCCAGATCTTGACAATCTAAGATTATTATTTTTCAGGCATGTTAAGAACAAAATATATCAAGGACATTTTTCAAAAGGTCAGACTCTAGTCTTAGCTTTTCAGAATATATTAATTGTAAAACATCATTAATGGATTCCCTGGTTGACTGAGCAACTGCTGGATATACTATTGGACAGATGTCTTAGTCCCTGAGAGTTGTATCTGCATCATGTAAATTTACAATGAATAACACCCATTTTCTGAACTTCTATACCCATAGGTAATTAAATGCTTTCCTTGTTCACAGTCTGTTTCCTAATCTAAAAGGCAAACTACCTGGCCATACATGCAATAACACCTAAACTGTCTTTCTACCTTATCATTATTCAAATGACCCCCATGGTTAGTTGCACAAAACACTGCTTCCTGTTTCCTTTCTTTATATCTGCTCACCATTCAGTTCCCTGAGTCTTAGTCGTTGTACATGTTTCACCTTCGGATGTATAAATTAGACCTTTTTAGAGTACGGCAATATAAAGGCATCAAAACAAATTAATAACAAAGGGAGAATGAAAGCTAAGAGGTAAAAAGTGTGTGTGTGTGTGTGTGTGTGTGTGTGTGTGTGTGTGTTGGTGTGTGTTGGTATTTTGGAGTTGATGTTGGATTACTTACAGTGAGTCTGGAATTCTAAAATATCCAGTGTATCCAATGTATGGGAATATGAAAAATTGGGACAATATAAAAAAACATAAAGTTCCAGAATTCTCCTATTTTTTTCCTTCTGTGGTTATTATTATATATTTTATACAGTGTCTTTACAATAGCAATCTCTTTGTATATCTAATAAGAGCTTATGTACTTTAGGTCTGGCTTGCCCTTTCTCTTCACAAAAGAACTCTGCTTAAGAGAGAAGGAATATGCTTTTTCCCAGTCATCTTCTGACCTTCTATAGATTTCATCTTGGCCTAAAATACCTAAAGAGGCATTCCAAGATTTTTCTCACTTTTTTTCAGTAGGTACTATATTTATCTTAGAACTGCTTAATGCAAAATGTTTTATAATGTTACCTAATTGTCAGAATCCATGTTTGAATTATTGAGTACTTTTTATACCACAATGACAGGATAAAAGTTCTATTTTTTAAGGGCGTTATGAATAAAGAAGTGGCTTTAACAATTTTATCTTCCCATCCCTCACCCAATATCCCACAGTAGAGTATTCTTTCTGAGCCAACATCCTTGGAATGCACAGGAGCTAATGCTGTCTTCCTCAACATTAGTCAGTTGATTATGGACCTATATTTCCTTTTTTTCCCCTATATAATACTTACAGAACCGTTATGTATATGAAAAATTCCATGTTTTATTGCATACAAGTAAATGGATTTTTCAGAAATGGAATGCACTCATGTAACTTGTAACTAGATCAAGGAATATAGCACACAGAAACTCCCCTTTCCACCCATTTTTTTGAACTTGATATAAATACGTATCATCATAATGTACTGTTTTGCATTTGGCTTTTTTCATTTAACATTGTTTCATAAGATTTATCAACATAACTATGTGTAACTGTAGATCATTTATTCTCCTTGCTATACAGTATTTCTTTGTGTGAATATAGCACAATATATTTATCGTTTTTCTGTTGATGGACATTTGGGTATTTCCAGTTTGAATCCATTAAAATAGTGCTGCTTTAAACATTATAGTATGTACCTTTTTCAAGAGACCTAAACAAGTTTTCCAAGATTTTTCTTACTTTTTTTCAATATGCACCATATTTATCTGAAAAAGGCCTAATATCCAATATCTACAAAGAACTAAACAGATTTACAAGAAAAAAACAAACCCATTCAAAAGTGGGAAAAGGATATGAACAGACGCTTTTCAAAAGAAGACATAATTGAGGCCAAAAAACATTTGAAAAAATGCTCATCATCACCGGTCATTAGAGAGATGCAAATCAAAACCACATTGAGATACCATCTTATGCCAGTTAGAATGGTGATCATCAAATAATCTGGAGACAACAGATGCTGGAGTGGATGTGGAGAAATAGGGATATTTTTGCACTGTTAGTGGGAGTGTAAATTAGTTCAACCATTGTGGAAGTTAGTGTGGCAATTCCTCAAGGACCTAGAAATAGAAATTCCATTTGACCCAAGAATCCCATTACTGGGTATATAACCAAAGGATTATAAATCTTTCCATTATAAAGACACATGCACATGTATGTTCATTGCGGCACTGTTTACAATAGCAAAGACCTGGAACCAACCCAAATACCCATCAATGATGGACTGGACAAGGAAAATGTGGCACATATACTCCATGGAATACTATGCAGTCATCAAAAAAATTAGTTTGTGTCCTTTGTAGGGACATGGATGAATCTGGAAACCATCATTCTTGGCAAACTGATACAAGAACAGAAAATCAAACACTACATGTTCTAACTCATAGGCATGTGTTAAACAATGAGAACACATGGACACAGGGAGGGGAG